>NDGM011193738.1:7500-21256 GCA_002564305.1 Octomys mimax | reverse complement strand
GGGGGGAGCTTCTACCTGCTGACATGAGCTCCCTAAGACACGTCTAATTCATGTCTGTGCCTGATAATGACGACCTGAGCACAGACAGAGGGGCAACCTCAAATAAAGACATGTAATGGCTTTGAAACCACACATATGAGCAGAATTCAAAGGAACTAGGGGATGTTGATCCTGGAGAAAAATCAAGACCAGAGGCATGTCAGCTGCAGTAAAATACATGAAGAACTTTATAGCAGAAGAAGGATTTTTTTTCTCCATGTGGAAGTGTGGATGGAAATTTTAGAGACAGACGTAGGTATCCTGGGAGTGCTGGCCTGAATCACTCACACCTACAGTGCTGTAGCACTTAATATTTCCAAATTCTTTCTTCTACATTTCCACTGCCATGGTTTTAGTTCTAAATCTTGTAAGCTAGTGGCTACTCCCTCATGTGCTCTCCCACCCTTCAGTCCTACTTCCCAGCATCCTCTGAGGCTTATAAGGTTGTTTTCCTGATCAGAATCTCTTTAGAGCTTCTCCACTGCCCTAAAAATAAAACTCACTTTCCTTGACTCGGAAGCAGAGTCTGTGGAGCGAGAATCTTCCTGGTCTTGTTGGCTCTCCACTTCTTTCCCATCACGCACCCTTCTTTCAGAGCCCTCTTGGGAACCTCAACTCATCACTGCAGACTCTGCTTAGCAGTGGGGCTTGGAGGTGCATGCCTAGGGTCCCCACTGCTTGCAAAGCTGAGCCAGGGGGATAAAGACCTTGCCTCTTAAAAAAAAGTTGTATTTTCTTTTAAAGCATTTTGATCCTCCTAGACATGTCTATTCAGCTATTTCACAACTTCGAATACCTAATGATTTAGGCCATTTCAGTCATTTGTACTGTTATTATCATTACCTTAAGAAAAGGTAGCATTATGTTTGTCTTTGGGCTGCTAAACACTTTCTGGGTGAATAAATAAATGGTTGACTGAAGGACCTGTTGTAGGTAGAGCTTCAAACATTGGGCTAGGCTCTTCAGGGACATAGTTGGTCTTTGGGTATGCAGGTGCTAGACTGGCATAGACTGCTCATTTCTTCTAAAAGCTCGCTTCACCCTTAGGGCTTGGTGAGCTACAGGGCATCCAGTATCAGTCAGAAGTTGAATCAGAGCTTGCTGTTCAGGCAAGCAGACTAGTCAGAAAGAACTAGGAGCTGGCTTTCAGAATACACAGATGAAAAGGCCCTGCAGACTCAACTGGGCATAGTGATACACACTTGTAAACCCAGTACTTTGGGAAGCTGCAGCAGTAGAATTACAAATTCAAACCTAACTTGGGCAACTTAGTGCCTCAGGGAGACCTTGTCTCAAATGAAAATTTCCAAAGGGTTAGGGCTGTAGCTCAGTATGAAGACCCTCAATGATCATTGGTCGTAGAAATAAAAATTCATAATGCAGATTTAAATAGTAGGAAGATGCCCTTGAAGTAAATTAAGACCGTCAGTAAGAGGTGTTGCTTGGAGATTCATATTGCACAAACAGTGAGTGACTTTTAAAGGCAAATGATTTAAGCAAAGTTTAGCCCTTTTTGAGGAAATTTGGCTTGGCACACCTTATTCTCTGGGACGCTGCCCCTCCTGGTCATTTCTCACCTGAGAGACTCTCAACACTAAGAGATCGCACTGTCTACCTCTCAGAGTTCAGCATACCTCACTTAATGACGGTGACCCATTCCTGTAACTAGGTCATTAAAAGACTTGATCATTAAATGAGGAATTGTATGTAGTTTGTACGTTACAATATTCACAACAAAGAAATGGTCAAAAGAAGCTACAACTTGATGACTATTCTGTTGTTTGAATAACTCTTCCATGTAGTACTGTAATGTATAACAAACACAAAAACTACAGAACTGTACTGAACAGTGTAATCAGCACAAGTTACAGTGCTGCATAAACAAGGTTCACTACACAGAAAGATACTGAGGCTCTATGAAAAAATGTACAGAACTCTACACAAAGAAAACTGGTGGTAAGTCCAAGCAGCCACTCGTATGGCCTGAGTAAGTCCAAACAGTGGTCAAGTAGGCAGGTTGCTCTATGAATAATGTCTATAATAAGGAGCAACAATTCAAAGACACTATCCATATGATCCCATACTAAGGAAACTTCTCACATTTTAGTCCTTTTTAAAATATCCATCCAATTATTCAGATTTTTTGTTTTACAATAAAACGAAGTGTCTAGCCAATTATAAAGGGGATAGTGCTAAAGAGGATTCAACAACAAAAGTTTAAAATCTGGTACTAATGAGAACCAGGAAAATTATGATCTTATGTTATGATTACTGGGATAATACCATTTCACAGAAAACTTTTCTCTTTGACTAAATATGCCTTGAAGTTTTGCACACAGGTCTTAGATCTATGGCAGATTTAATTCCATGAGGAATGAGTTCAATTTTTTTTCTATTTTTGAAACATAACCTTGGACTTTTTTTCTGCTTTTCCTGACATCAGTGAATATAATGTTAGAGATAAGACTAAGATTACAGTTATACTGTTTTTCTATAAAAGTTTCAACAGCAAGTGATGAATAGACAGAAGTTACAGAAATCTACACAAAATACCCCAAACATAAAATGCATAGGTATCTAATTTGAAACACAAACTTTGATCTTCCTATAGAAAGTAAAGCACTCAGATTTGTTTTAAATGTGCATTTATTAATGGTGCTGATGACCATTTATTGTATATTTTGGTACAGACATTTTTAATATTAAGAGTATCTGAGTGCTCTCAGTTGAAGAATGTTGGTTAGCTAAAATTGCAAGTTGCACGTCCTCTATGCTAGCATTTTAAGAAGTTCTCTTGGTCATGTACATCGAAACAGTGCTACTATAATTCTCTAAAAGCATAGGTGCTCTGCAATGAAAAATCCACTTTCTAGATTGGCTATAAAAATTCCATCAGAAGCAGGGTTTAGGAAGTCCTGGGGCAGCCTGCTTGTCCTGCCCCTTCCTTGTCATCTTCTGGTCTGGAAGATAATGAGGAGCTTGACAACGTGGCTTCTGGTCAGAATTAAAAGCCTTCAGCTCATCCCACTCTGATTTTATGGGGCTTGGCTGCTAAGACTTCACAGGACCTTGCTGAAACGACCTGTCTACTTCAACTCCACACGGTCCCAGTCTGGCTGGGTCTTTGGATCAAACTCTTCTCATGTGAATACAGACAGCGTCTGGGAAACTGCGCTGTGGATGTCTCCGCGGAGAATCACAGATGCTGTCAGGACTGAACTTCACACTCCAACATTTGATGCATTTTAAAAAGGGATTCAGCCTCTGACTCAAGCAGGCAGATGGATCGTCGAACACTTCAAAGGCCTCTGCACGATTGCATTTTTCCCCTTTGTCCCATAACCCATTCCTCTTCTCCTCCTTCTCCTCCCAACATGCCTTGGTAGTTCTTAGAAAATTGACAAATTCTTACCAGCCACAATGCTAAAAGCATCACAGAATGAGCAAGGACACTTTAACTTCTTTGGAAGATTCTGAGCTTTTGTAGTTGTTAATATCAATAGCTCTAAGAAATCCAGGGCAGGGACAAGAGAGAAGAAGTCATAGAAACAGGGACTGGCTTTAAAAAGCCATAAGGAAACAACTACTTTTGTGTGGCTTACGGGTAAAAACACCCTGCCATCTTCCAATTCAAACTATTCTGGCCCAAACTATCAGTTCTTATTGCCAAAATGAGGGTCTTATTTTGTAAGAACTGTTGACTGCATTTGCTTTGGATTGTTTAGGACAGAATCCAAGATCCAAAATTCCTTAAGAGGTAATTTATTTTATAACAATTTATTTTCATCAACTGTTAAAGCACTTTATTAAGTTAGAAACATGTTGTGACCTGAGGTTGCTAATCTCCACATCACTCAAAAACTGTTACTGCTATTCCTTTATAAACTAACTACCACGGTTTGCAAGTGCTTGTCAGGACATGGGAAAACCTGGACACAGGTGCATAATGCAGTCATCCCGCAACCCTGAATGCACCTCATGCCAAGAAGAGGTTGGGAATCTGAAGGAATCATGACACAGAGGTGAAAAAGAGGGCACAGAACAGGCAAAGTGGACTTCAGGTGTTTCCAACAATTAGCCAACAACTTCTTACCAGAAGTCAGACGGCCAACTTCATCCGTAGTACTACAGTGCAAGAAGAAATTTTATTAGCTATCTGATATCCTGGAACTTAATAAAATCACTTTCAATGAATTGAAATAAGCCCTTATGAATAACCCAAAGCAGATGGACTAGGACCGTTAGCTATGGGAAAGAGAGAAAAGCTATGTCTTGAAGGAAGGGCATGCCCTGAAGAAGTATGGAGGAATTGACTTTGGGATAGCCACAGAGAAGGCCGAGGTGAACACAGAAGCTAGTGACTGTGTAGTACTAAAACTCTCTGTAGGAAGGAGGTGAAGTAGAGTTCAGAGTCATTGGGTTAGTGGGTTAGCCCAGTTGCAGCCAACTGCCAAGAACCATTTTTATAATGCTTGGCCTCTGTGTCTTTGAATTCTGTTCACAGCATTTCCTTGCATATACATCTGCATGTCAGTATTTTCTTTTTAAGAAGAAATATTTCTTTATGATTGCTTACTTCCTTGAGAGAGAAATTTAATATTTAATAGTCAGAGGTGCATATATACTTTAAATAGCTTCACTCCAATAACATTTGCTTTGCTGAGTGTGTATATTTTAATTGTGTTTGTATGCACATGTGTGTGTGTGTGTTTGTGCATGCATGGCATTACCAACCTTTGCAGATGTACAAGAATCAACAGTTTAAAGAGTACACTTTCCTGGATTGTGGATGTAGAAAATAATAAAATCTATGTCAAAATGTGAATAGATTAGACAAGGCCCCTCTTCCTACTTAGCTCCTTAGCTTGAAAAAGAAGTGTAAGTTCATTAACTGACGACTGGATAAAGAACATGTGGTACATCTATTCAACAGAATACTATTTACTCATTAAAAAGTGCATCCTGTAATTTATGACAATATAGATGGAGATGGAGTTCATTACGGTAAGCAAAATAACCCAGGCACAGAAAGACAGGTATCACATGGCACTCATATATCAAAGCTAAAAAAAGTTGATTTCATAAAGGTCAAGAGTGGACTGATGGTTACCAGATTCTGGGGGGCTATGAGGGTACAGTTGGGTAGGGGTAAGAAATTCTGGTGCACCATCATACAGGGGTAACAACACACCCACATACAGCAGTAACACTGGATGTTTCCAAAGGCAAGAAGAAAGGATATTTAAATAAAAAATAAGAAAAAAAGGATCTTAAATGTTTTCACCATAAAAGAAGGTGAAATGGGGAGATAACTATATTTAACTTGCTTTGAACATTATGCAATGTACACATGCATCAAAATATTAGGATTCTTTATGTTTTTACAGATCAATTAAAAAGCAAATTTGATTTACATAGAAATAAAATGTGCAAGCTATCTTTTACAATACCTAAGAATTTAAAACATATTTCTGTTAAATGCTACTTAAAAAGCAAATTTTAAAAAAGAACAAAACAAAACCCGATGTGGTGGTGCACACCTATAATCCCAGCACTTGGGAGGTTGAGCCAGGAGGATCTCTGCTAGTTTGAGGCCAGACTGGGGGCTACAAAAGTGAGCATGGGGCCAGCCCGAATTGCATAGCGAGTCCTTGTCTCAAAAAAAAAAAAAAGAAAGAACAAAAATATAGAGACATAAAATGCTTTATAGCCTTAATATGTGAAGATTTCTTAGAAATTTCTTAGAAATGACAAACATTAATTTTCAGTGGAAAATAACAAATAGGGAAAACAAATACAAGTGAAATAAATCAATCCCACCCATAATAAAAAATTGAAAAGTAACATGAGAGCTGGTTGCTGTAATTCAGGGAGGGACTTTATAGAATTTAAAATATCTACTTCAAAAATGTCCATTAGCGTGGACAGAGGCTTAAGACAAATGGACATTCTCACACAGCGATGGAAATGCACATCAGCACAACTTCTCTCATGAGAAATTTGAAAGTTCCAGTGAAGAGCATTAGGGAAATCCTTATACTTTCCTACTCACAGGAACTTCTTATAATGACATCATCAGGGCCAATTCTAAACTTTGAAGAGGAGAGCGCGCATCCCAGTGCTACTGACAAGGGCAACGTCTTGGTAGCGATTCAGAATGGCCACTGCAGACTCCGTGAGACGTCCAAGTGGACTGCTCACATAAAGACAGGCACAGGAGGGCCGGGGAGATGGCTCAGTAGAAAAAGCGCTTGCCTGGCAAGCGAAGGGCCTGAGTTCAATCCCTGGTACCACAAAAAAAAAAAAAAAAAAAAAAAAGGACAAGCACAGGAGAAGGAGAGGCTTGCTTGCAATCATTAAGGCTTAGAAAGAAGCATTATTTCTGAGTAGTTGAAACAGTCTGGACACCACTCTACTCGGTTTAAATCTTGACAACTGCTAGCTGTGTAGTCTTGGGTAAATTACTTGACTTTCAGAAATTCGGTTTTCTCTTATATAAGATAGGGATAACATTTATACCTATCTAATAGGATAGCTGCATATGAGTTGAGAGAATTTATATATTTAGAACAGTAGTCAACAAATAGCACTCAAGAAGTGCTCATTATATGTTTGAAGGCTATTTAATGACTTGGGAATATAAGCATAATTATTAAGAAAAGTAGAATTATTAAGAAATGTAGAGTCCATTTAAATAGTAAATTGTATATAGCAAGGCTACATACATATTTAAAGTATATACATGCATATTTGTTTATGTTTCTATTTAAAATATAACTTTTCTAAAAGGCTGAAAAAGAAAACTCAAAGAAAATATTCTAAAATGTTATGATCTGGGTGTTTCTGTTGGATTATAAATAGTTAAGCTTTCTGTACATTGTTCTACATTTTCTAACCTCATCACTTAAAGAATAACAGAAATAATTCTGTCGTTGTTCTCTGATATTTCAAGGAAAAAATCATCAGAGAGAAGAAAAAAAACAAAAAAACAAACAAACAAACAAAAAAAAACACCATTAGTAGGAAAGTCCTAAAGCAATAAATGGGAAACTCAAGAAACCATTCAGGAAGCTGAAGAAACCAAAGGCAACCAAAGATGAAATGGAATGATGCAGATTGAGAAGAGGTGGGAGTAGCAGACAGAAAAGTGAAGAAGGAAATAACGGGCGCACTTGAGAAGACCGAGGAGATGAATCGAAACCTCAGGGGAGCAGAACTCTGACGTGAGCTCTCCCGAGTCTCGCATCTGGAGAGAGCTCCCCGGTTCCCCTGGTCGGAGGCTTCCTCACACTGAATTTTAATCTGCTGCTGCTCTAGGATACGGTTACAAGCAAATGGTTAAGGGTAACCGAGAAGCCGATCATTATCAATTAAGTCGTGCTCACTTAGCATGGCAGGGTATGTGCTACCAAGTGAGCTAAACACTTTCTTCCGTGACAATTTTCTTTTCGTTCTTTCACAGCGCATTTATTTGCTTCGTTGCCCCATGTTTGGATAACTCCTGCATCCGGGAATATCCTGAGGCAGGGGAGGATGGAAATAGGGTCTAATGACAAGCAGCCGGTGTTTAAGTTTTCTCCTCTCACTGGCTAAGGAAGGAACCCAAGCTCGGCAATGTGTACAACAGGAGTGTTGCTTTCTGCAGAGGGGAAATGATTAACACTGGACAACAAAAAGGAGCCACAGAATACAAGCCCGCGTTTTAGGCTGGGAAAATTGATGGCTAAATAACTACCACATCTGTAGGTAGTGAGGAAAAGTATTCACGGTAGAGGGGAAGTATTTGTGTTAGGTGTAGTGCTGGTTCAGCGGGTCAGTGCAAATTAAAGTAGTTTGTGTGCATGGGAAATACCTGGGAGAAAAATGAATCTGTGAACTTGGATAGGGCTGGAAAGAATAAGAGGCTAGCCTGGGCGGTGGCTCAGTGGTACAGCACTAGCCTAGCCAGTGTGAGGTCCCAAGTTCAATCCCTGGTGCTGTAACAAGAAGAAACCGAGGGGGAAAATACAACAAAAATCTACTAAAATGTGGGCCATGTCTGTGCACACAAGGGAGAAGTTTCTCCTTGGAGTCCACTGAGTCACATTTCCTTCAAGGTTCAGGATCAGCTACTTAGCATAGTACAAGCTCTTCAGCCTCTCCTGCAACATCTCCTGGAACAGTGAGGCTCTGATTTTCTCACTGTAATGCCAAATACGAGGCAACAGGGTTGTTCTGGTGGATTAAATAAAACAAAGGATAAAATACCAAGCGGGGTGCAAAATAAGCTCCAAATGATTTATCAACACAGATTAAAGTTAGCAAAAGAAAATGCCCATTTGTTAGTTTATAACTGTATCAGAAGCTGTAAAGAAGTCTTCTGACAAAGTGAGAGACAAGATGAGAAGTGTATGCAGAAGGCTCTGGACACCTACCCTTGGGAGCATCTTGCTAGGTCAATTAAATTAGCCATCAAGGAGTTGGGCCAGCCCTGGGTTACTCTATCTGTCTTTAGTGGCAGGGCAATATTCAATGCAAAACTCATGAAAATGAAACCAGGTGCTCTTTTGCCCATTGAAAGTTAGGTCCTTTTATGAGTATTTATGGGGATTTTACCTTTAGGATATTGACCTACATATGTTCCCAGGTGAACCCGTCCTTCTGTGTCATACACCCTGTATACAGAGTGAATGAGTGAATGAACAAATGAATGATCTGCCTTTCGGTGAATTCCACACTGTCTGATTAATTTCATGGCAGAGCTCTTCCACGGAATTTGGTTATAAGAGCAGACTGTCACAGATTCTTCTGGACCACACACACACATACACACCTCTACATTTCTTTATTGCACCAATTCATTCATTTGAATTTTACTATTTCTGCTGACAGTTTTGGAAGTAAAACTTCCACAGATAAGCTCATACGTGCGTGTTCTCCAGGATTTGTGTTCCTCACAGCACTTCATACACTCCCAGAGTGAGGAGAAAAACAGAAATCAAGGTGAGAACTCTTCTTCTGATATTTTCCATTGCTTTCCATGTGAAACACAAGCCATATGCCATAATGGGAATCAGAGATGGCATTTGGGGCGGTTGCCAAGTTTTAGGGTTTTTGTGTGTGTTGTTTTCTGCTAGAGTTGTTATAGTAGATAATACAAAATAAAATTCAGCAGGTCCTGATGTTAAATTTTGGACACCAAACTGAATTTAGGGAGAGCAGAAGTACTAGGCTTCTCTGGGGACCTGGTCTAATACCTCCTGAGGCCCTGGCTCAGCTGCAGCAAGCTAATAAGGTTACCCCGAAGCAGATGCAGTTGTTAATACAGATGTGGCATGGGACCTCCTGAGACAGGTCACAGTCATGATAACTCATGGTTCTGTGCAATATACTCATTATGAAAGCCTGAGACGGGAGCACCCAGACACAGGCAGCACAGCACAGCCTTTGTCTCCATCTCCTTTCAATTCACCTGGCGAAAAGCAGGCGGAATACCCAGAGTGGCTGGTTGCAGTGCTACCAGGGACACTTTTCTTAGACAATTAAGCTGTGCTAATGCTGTTAGAGTTCTTTAGGAAGGATGTATAGAAAATACCATAGAAATCCAGGGTGACAGCTGGTGCTGAGATCCAGAAGGAGGAAACACCACAGCTTATGGATGCCATGGAGGGAAATGGCTTTTGGCAGTTAGTGTCAGGTTCATGGTGTGTGGTGAAGTGGCTCAGATCAGGGGTGAAGGCTGCTTATAGGTGGAGTGGTGTGCTTCCTCAGTCTTCCCTCTGGGCCTACCCTACTTCTGGGCTTTGGAGAAGATAAACTATTAGATTTCATTTTACTTAAGGTTCCACTAAGGAACGTGAACTTACAACATCGTGGAGTTTCCTAAATGCAAGGGCAAGTGGGTGGGAACTGCACCTTGGAACAGTAACTTTTAAAACTGCACACTGAAGCCCTGAGTTAATGCAGGAAAGAGGTGGCTCATGTGCCGAGAACAGGTGAAGCCCTGAAAGACCCGACTTGTTCGAGCTTTTCACACCAAGAGGGCACCACAGCTCTTTTGCTGCTAATACTCTGATTTCTAGCCTGAAAAGGTAGACAAGTATGTAGACGCCTGAAATTCCCCAACCACATCGTTAACAAGGACAGTGGGTTACAATACAATCAGCAGTAGTTCCTGGTCACATGGGAATTGACTTCCATGGGATTTTCAAACTTCTCAATCCTCGGGGGAAGTGGGAGAATAGGTGAATAGGTTGGGAAAGCTAAGTGAACCTAAGTCCCCTCTATGAATATTTCTCCAATGGAAGTGTTTTGCTTGGGTCATCCTTGGGCTCCTCAGATCAAATCTCTTTTCTGTACATACAGTCACAAAACAATGATTGGTGTGCTTCAGCTTAATACGAAATTATATTCAACATTACAAATAGTGGCTTCCATGAAGTTAGAATTGTTAGGGAAAAAGACTTTAACCTTCATACGTGGGCTTAGCTACCAATCAGAGTTGCTCGCAAATGAAGATCTGCCAAAAACAAGACCAGCTTCAGTAAAACTAAAGATTTAAACAATAACAACAACCAATTTAAGATAATAATGACAGCTGAAGGATAAAAAAGCAAAGTGTGACTTCAAATATACTATGATAACGTATGGATATAGGATTTTGTAATAATGCAAAAGGCACAGCTTCTAAATAACATTCATACCATTAAATCTGTTTGTACAAGTTCGTTCATTCATTCATTCATTCATTCTTGTAGGCTATTAATCCATCCTCCCTTCCACTAGTCAATTATCTGTTTAACAAACTTCCTAGCAGGCCAGGAAACTTAAAATGCTTCTTACAAGATATTATGTTATAAAGAAAAGCCAACAGGACTTGGCCACCAGGCAGATAGGCCACTATTTAATACAAGAATGCAGTAATGATCACTGTACCAAAGTACTGCAAGATCAAAATCCATATTAAACTTAGGCTAGGAGTCGGACAAATAACTCAGTAGATTAAAGCACCTGCTTTGGCAGACACAGGGGCTGGGAGTTTGATCCCTGGGCCTGCCATGCCAGCCCTGTCCTGGGGTCACACTGAGAGGGCAACTGAGACTGGGTGTGGTGGCACACACCTGTAATCCCAGCACTTGGGAGGCTGTAAACAGGAGGATCACTATGAGTCCACTCTATGTGGTGAGACCCTGCAAGCCCTGCTCTAAATAAATAAAAAAATAAACAGGTTGGATGTAGATGTTAGACATAAATAAAAATGTGGTACCGGAAATAAAAGTAAGCCAGTTAACTCCATGACTAGACTATTTTCATCACAGATCAAATACATATAGTTTAGGTACAGTTCTCTAGGCTTTATCTTTCAGTAGGTTTTCAAACATTGACAAGAAATACAAAATTTAATGCCACATAATATTATTTCCATTATTAATCTAAAGATCAAAATAAAATAGCAGCTGTACATATTTTCCTCAGTTGCTCCACCTGTGTTTTACTTTTTCATTAGCGAGGAACCTGCAGAAAGAGACTACCACTCAGGGTTGCATGGCAAGTTAGTAGCGGAATGAGATCTAGACTGTTTGTACCCTAATCAAGGATCCAAGCTTTATAAACCTTAAGCTCTAAGACTTTGGTTGTAAGGTACTCAAGTCAGCACAATCATATCCGAGAAGAATACAGCATGGTATGAGAAATAAAATGGTTCCACATACATTCTGCGCGATGCAAGTATGACTGAAATCAAACCACAGTGCTATTTGATCCTCCGCACAGATTAACACCTCCTTCCCACTCATACTACATGGAGAGCACTCTTTCTATGAGAAGGATGTCTCAAAGATTTAAAAGTTGCTGGTCACACAAATAAGAATTAAAATCAGCCTGGTTTATATCCAGCCGCTTTTTAGCGCCGTGTGATTGGTTTGGTCCGACACCATCCCCTGCAGTGTGTGGAGACAGGCCAGGAGTGTGAGGGCTGCAGAGCAGAGCAGGGAGAAAATCAACTGTGAAATTGGTAATTTTATTGAGTTTCACGGGGGGCTTTGTTGTTAAGACACAATGCAATTGGAACAGAACGCCTGTGGTAGCACCAAGCACACAGTGCCCAGTTCATGGCCAAAGGTAAGCTGCCTCTAGCCCAAAGGTGCACATATGCTTAACACCTTCTGCAAAAGCATTTTGCAAAGTTGAAAAAGAAATATGTATGGTGAAGGGCCAGGTGGTTATGGAGCCCGGACAGGGGCTTAGCCAAACGCACAGGTAGAAGGTGGTAAGACGAAGGTGTGGGCATCTCTCCCACACCTTGGAAGCTCCTTCTCTGAACAAGGCCTGCTGGCTCGGACTTACAGAAAAGCTGTCCTCTCCCTATAAATGACAGGAGGGTCCCAGAAGGGGTATGTTGGAAAGACAGGGGCAGAAGGAGAGGACAGACCGAAATGTAATGCCTGAGCAGCTGAAATCATTTGGCACTCTCCACCCCCCAGGTAAAAGAAGAATTAAACCTAGCTAACAGGATATTACTCCCTGTTGGAAAAGATCTGCTTGCTGGCAATGTGAAAGTGAAGCTAACAATTGGTATTTGTTCTAGGGTGGTATTCTTCCCCCTCCAGGAAGCTTGCAGTACGAAGAGTTAAATAAAGTAAGCTGGCTAACTGGGTAAGTACATTTGAAGCTTCTGTGCCTGCCAGGCCTGGCCCCGCAGTGGGTTAATTTGGTTGCAGATGGAAGGATGCCTAAAGATGTTGCAGGAGTCAAGCGAGGCCAGGCAGGCCAGCCCCAGGGCCAGGGGCAAGGTGGCACATGAAGAGGCGTGGAAGTAGGACCACTTCCATCCCGTGCAAGGACGGAGAAGACCGAACAGACGCTCTCTCAAGGCAGCCCATCAGGGCCAACAGTAAGCTACTGCTCCAAGGTTTCAGTTTTATCATGCCTTTTAACCACATTTTTACAAGGAAAGAAACCAGGAAAATCAAAATAGTCCACCATGCTATTATTGGTTTAATTTCAATGGTCTGCAGGTGCAGCGATGCTGTACTTTCTTATTTGGGGGCACATCTCAGGAGATGGTGGCCCTCACCCTGGGACTAAGTTGTCACGGCTGGCTTCTTCCCGTACAAGGGGAAGAATTTGGGTCAGGCTATGCATGAAAAAGGAAAGAAAAGGTAGCTACATTGCCAGGAGATCAAATTGCTGCCCACCCTCTACCCCCCAGGAGGGGGGCACTCAGCTCACTAGTCATGCTGAACGTGACAGAAGACGACCAGCTGGCATTTTGTACTCTTATTTATTTTTGTGTAATCAGAATTGTATTTACCCCTGCCAGAGCCATATAAGCACAATACACCTGGATGTGCCTCCACCTCCAGGACACAGAGAAGGAATCTTAATTCGTTTTCAATAGAGATAACAATGAACACGGACGTCACGCTTGTTCCGAAAGACAGAACTCGTGTGCTTGTGTGTGGCCGAGTGTGTGAGGGCCTCTCTATCTACCAGTTTCACTTTCAAACACGCATTCAAGCTGAAGTGCTCTTTAACACCCATGTGTGTTTTCACTGTGCTGAATTCCAGGCTTTTCTTTTTCAAAATGCAATTAATAATAGTTGTGTGCTAAATGATTCAGTGAAAGTAAATCTTTTATATTCAGGTAAGCAATTCAGCCTTGTGCGGTTTTCTGGGAATTGGATTTTTTTTTTTTTTTTTTTGAAGTCTGGGTTGAGCATGCCCATAACTCTGACAG
>NDGM011193738.1:0-2500 GCA_002564305.1 Octomys mimax | reverse complement strand
TGATCAGAAAATCTGCCCTCAGGCCAGCAAGATAGCTCAGCGGTCTACAGCACCTGCTTAGGCAAGCTTAGGCAAGTGCAGCGACCTCACTTCAATCCCTAGCACCACATGCATGGCCAGTCCCACTCCCAGGTCCAGCTGAGCCAACCAGAAAAAAAAAATAATAATAAAATAAAGAATTTTGAAGAAAGAAAAGAATAGCTCAGTGGATTAAAGCACCTGCAAGCAGGCACAGGGGCCGGGGGTTCAATCCTCAGGCCTGCCCACGAGGTGCGCTGAGACAACAATTGTGACCGGGTGTTGTGGTGTGTGCCTGTAATCCCAGCTCTTGGGAGGCTGTAAACAGGCAGATCACTATGAGCCCAATCTAGAAGTGAGACCCTGAACACCATGTAGACCCGTCCCTAAAATAAAAAAAAATAAAAATAAAAATAAAAGAAAGAAAGAAAAGGAAATCTGCCCTAACCTGAAATGCCAGAATGAATGACCAGATTTAATATGACTTCATAAATAATTTAATAATAGACTTAGAATATCTCATTCTCTATTCTGATTGGTGGAAAATCAATTGCACTGTGCTTGGAAATGACTTGATTTCCCATTAAGAGTTTTTCTTAATTGTAGCCAAACATATCACTTCTGCCCTTCAGTGGAGCCAGACTGCAAGGCAAAAAGATACTTTTAATATAAATTTTAGTTCTTGTAAACCCCTAACAACAGTCACTCTGTATGATTTCTAACCAGTTTGCCTCCACTCAGTGGTGATCAGTGTGTTGGTACACACCGTCCCTAGTTTCAAATGACAAAGCTTAACACATGAGTTGTTAACTATCTGTAATGACACTTACTTGATTAATGCCTCAGTGACACCCAATTTGATCTCACGTCCACTATTAAATCACAGTCATGTAATATAATTTAGTACCCAAAGATTTTATAAAGGCAGTAAAATTGGCTCTAAAGGCCATGCACATTTTTTTAAAGGTAAGAGTGATCCTACAATTTAGGACTATTTTACCCTCAGAGTTTCAAGGAATTAATTCTTTGCTAATATCTACCAGAAGTTGTACTGTAGTATTTATGCTTACAAGTTAACAAGCTTGTTTTGCTTCCAAATAAGTCAGTTACCGTCAGTGATTATTCACTTGGGACAATCCACTTTCAGTATTAAGAAGTCAGAGGTATGAAAATACAGCTAAGGTGGACAAGATCTGGGAGAGGGGAAACCAGTGACACCTTGCTTGGGTCATATGTCTCCAGTTTTGACAGGCGCCTTAATAGAATTGTATTCTGCACTGTGCCACAGAGTTCATCAGCATTTTAAAACATCAAATTTTTATTTAGGGGAGTGAGAATCTGATAAATAAGGGTTACAAACAGAGCAACAGAAGCCTACGGGGTGAGCTGCTACAAATAACCGCACGTGTGCTCACCTCACACACAATCCGAATCAGAAACCATTACTGCGTCGGAGCTTTTCTCTCAATAGCAGCTCGGCTTCTCTGAGCGGATTCCCTATTGTATAAAAAGTATGCCAGTCTTTGACTGCCAAAATCAATTAGTCACATTCATTATGCCTCTATTTATTAATGTTACACACTTAATAATGCATGTGCTGATCGAACAAAAGAAAGCTATGAAATATCCACTATATGTTGTGATTAGAATCAGAGCAAGAGAAGTAATGATCTTTAGTCTTTGACTGTGTACAAAAGCCACTTTAAAGATTAGATTAGTGGTGACAGATTTATAATCTTTTCCAAAATGCAATCTTACTAGCTCAGATTTTGCAATAGAGAAAGTATGTGATTGGTTACAGGTTATTGGCTCCAACTGTTACATTCATGAGAATATTGTGCTCTGTCTCCTGAAATCCAAATATACAATATAATCTTAGCAGATGCAATTTTAATCTGTATTGCACTATTATAATGAAATGGGGCAACATAAGGCTCTTTACTGATATAGGGTTCAGAGTTAATTCAGTGAAGCTAAGAATGACTGACTGGTATTACACATCAGCAAATAATTAAACCTTACGCTAAAATGAGTGAAGAACAGTGTTGGTACTCTGGCAGGGTAGATTTTGATGAAATTTACTGTCAAGCTGCCATCCCTCAACTTTCCACATAAAATAAAAACTACAATTGGTTCCATGTAACAAATTGTACTGCTGCATGTATAGTTTTTATTTCCTCCATACTGTAGCACATAACTTGTCATTCACATTATGATATCATTCTTGCAGTATGCTTTTGGGGGGAGGAGAGAGAGATCAAGGAGGAATCAAAGTGAAAATTATATGTCTTATTTGTCTTAATTAAAAAGAGTAGTAATCGTTTCTTGATATGTAGATTCAAATTTCGAGAGTGAAAAATATAGATATATTAACATTTGAACTTTGGTGGCAAAACCACATATGCATTAAGATCTGAAATTAGGGCCGGGGAGATGGCTCAGTGGAATAAGCACTTCCCTGGCAAGCGCAAGGACCTGAGTT
>NDGM011193732.1:0-14413 GCA_002564305.1 Octomys mimax | reverse complement strand
GAGCGCGTGAGCGCTCAGACTACAATGGGCAATCTGTTTAGCCATGATGAAAATATAAACCCTAGAGGAAGTGAACAGGAACTGGAGTGCTTTTACTACGGCAGGAACACAGGCTGTGTCCAATATATGATGGCTGGATGATCACAACAAAAATGCATCCAAGTTATCCACATTTTAAATTAGGTAGAGACCCTGAGCAAGAAAACATTTAGCACTTGCCTGTCCGAAACTATAACCTAAGCCCCAGTGGGATTTAAGAAGGGAATAAAATAGATGACCTCCACCATGCCCTTCTACCTCTAAGCCTAAGAAAGCCAGCCTGCTGGCCAACTACTCACCTGTTTTCCTCTCAGTGAGAGGCCAGAGTCGCCCCCTATCTTGCCCAAAAGATTGAATTCACTCTCCCCATGCCGGCAAAGGTAAATGGTGCGAGGGTGGACGTGGATATTCATGAGGTAGTAGACTATCTTGCTCTGGATGTAGTCCTGGACTCTGTTAACTAAAAAACGCTGGCCCACATTTATTACTTTGATGAAAGAAAGATCCCTAGGACAGGATAGAAAAAGAAATTCCAAGGTAAGGAAATTTGAAACTAAAAGTAAGGGGAAGAGGGTTTCCATAGTGACTTACAGGCCCCCAGCAACTGTCCATCCTCCACCCTGTCATCCCCTTATTTACAGAACCAAATAGCAGGATTACTCAAACCAAGAGGAGGTACAATTTCCTGAACTTCCAGTTGGTCCTAGCAGTCCTCCAGTGCCTGCAGCGTGCGTGCCAGGAAGAACGCAGGCTAAGCAGATTTCCCCTCAGTCCATCTAGGTTCCTGATGCCAAGCTCTTCCCAANCCCGAAATTGGATGAGACACATAGGCACCCTCTGAGGGTCAAGACTTGGGCAGAATACAGCATCACCAAGGAAAAGAGAAGGCAGCAGAGCCATAGACCAGATGTAACACACCCTCTACAGCTACCTAATCAGGCAGACAGCACTTGCCTGTCCAAAACTACAGCCTAAGCCCCAGTGGGATTTAAGAAGGGGATAAATAGATGACCTCCACTATGCCCTTCTACCTCTAAGCCTTAGAAACACTTTCGGAAACTGCTTTGTGGCCATTATAGGATTTTTCTCGGTACAAAAGTAATAGATTATTTCCAGAAAATTTTCAGGAGGAAGATAGAATGATACAAATCGTATATCACCCCACTACCAGAAGAAAAATCTATAAACACGTACTATAGTCATATATACAGATACTCTTCTAGAATGTTCTTCATGTAGGACTTAAGAATATCCTGTTATACCACATCTAGGGCAGCGGTTTTACAACCTTGCATTAAGTGAATGCCTCCAAATACTAGACCTCTGGACAACCCATTTGAAGAAAATGAAAGGTTCAAGATGACAAGCAGGGCACTGCTGCAACCTCCGTTTGCTGCATACCCTGGCCTCACCGCTGGCTCTACTGACCAGCTGTGTTTGTATCCGAGTAGAACTGTTCATTACCCTGAAGCCTACTGTTTCATGGGTGCAGGGCCCACAGGTTTCCATGTGTACACTTCCATGAGCACGGGCTTGACGTTTTGCTCCAGTTCTTACATATCACACATGGCAAGTAGATCTATACTGCACAGCACATGGCACACTGTGTTTTATGCACTGCCGACTGACACTACCAAAGTAATGACAGCAACAATCAGAATTTCCTTGTTGGGCAGGTTCTTGAGGGTTCTGCATTTCATATATATATATATATATATATATATATATATGTATTATATATACTTAGTATTTTATATATGTATAATGCATATAAGTAGTATTATATACTTAGCATTATATGTATTTAGTATTTATATATAATGTGCTATGTGACATAGCATATAGCTATATATAGCATATATATTAACATGCATATTATACATATATATATATACATATATATATATACATATACATACACACACACACAAAACTTTAAAAATTTACCCAAAACTGGTGACATCTCTAAAGGCATCCTGGGGCACCCTATAATACCCTGTTCAGAACTACTGATCTGGAGCAATCATTCTCACCTGGCATTGATTCGGTCTTCCCACCTTGGGGGGCAGGTTATTTGGTAATGTCCTCACAACCTGTAGGTATTACTGGCATCTAGTATGCAGACACCAGAGATATCACTAAATACCCTACATTGCACAGGACAGCCCTACAGTACAGAATTACCTAGTTCCAAATGCCAATAATGCTTGAGGTAGAACACATTTGTTCTAGAGAATGAAGAGGAAAATTGATGATGAAAGCATTTCTATGCTGAAGTGTAAGATGCAATGCACAAACCCATACCTTGTTCCCTTGGAATAATACATACTGCACAGATCTAGATTACCAGAGGACATTGGCAACAGAGGAGAAAGGCTCTTGTCCCAGAGACTCCTGCCTCTGCCCCTTCCAATTGCAGCCTGAAACCTTACTTGTCATAATTGTCAGGGTCAAGGGGTCGGTAGGTGACTTTGTAGCACTCGATTCTTTTCAAGAAGTCCTCCATCACATTCTCCCGGTTCCTTTCAGGATAGTCAGGGCTAGACACCTTTACCTCCTACAGCCAGAGGTATAGTAAGAGGTCAGAGGTCTTCTCTTACCAGTCCCATACAGATAGCCAGTACCAAATACTGACAAAGAGGTCCCTAAAAGTCTTTTGTAGAGCACTAGCATTGCCCATTCAATGAGCATCCCTCCCCTGTCCTGTGACCTTGGCAACCCAGAAGGGAAAGACAACTGGAGAGTTATGTGCCTGCCCTTGGCTAACGGACAGAGGCAGTCATACAGCTGACACTGCTCCTGGGCCCGAATCTTTGTCTGTACTTTCTGGGGAAAAAAAGAATGGGCCAGGTTTTCCCTCCTCACTCAGAATAGGAAATGTAGCCCAGTGCCTGAGTTGAAACTGGGTGAAACTTCCTCAGATGACCCCAGTTCCTACGTGGCTAAGAGCATCTCCCTGAAACCAAACGCAGATGGGATCCATCGAACGGGGATTGCATGATGCTGCAACCCACAGGGAATGAGGAGTTCAATGTACAGAATGCGGACCAGAATACTGAGTAACAGCTAAGCAGATGCCCATACTGTAAGCGGGCCGATAAAGAAGAACTTCACATGGTCTAATGTGCAGGTCTCAGCATAGAGACAAGGCCAGGATTTCATAGCCTATATCTTAGTCTTGATTCAGCAGCTAGTTATTTTATTCCTCAAGCCCGTTTCTTGTTCCAAGGGAAGAGTTTAGAAGTACCAAATGGTACTCTGGCGGATAGCACAGCTCTGCCTGTGATGTTAAACATATCTACTTGTCTCTCATTCTCCAGAACTTAACACACACAGCACAAAAGGGAACAGAGAAGTGATACGGCAGAGTGCTACTCACCAGGATATTGGCAGCAATGACGTCTGGATCATCACAGACAGATTCCACAAAGAACACCTGGCCATGGAGAGAAGGCATGATAAATGAGTCATAAATGTCAGGTAGCCAACTAAGAGCACACACTCACCCACCCCACCCAGCCACCACGTCACCAGGATTTTGTTCGTGATTGTGGCCTTCAAGGCTTTCTCATTTAAAAAGTATCTCTTACCACATGCCCGGGGCCTCAAACATACAGGCTAAAGGTCTGAGAAAGGATCTGAAAGAAAACACTCAAGGATTGAGGGTATGCCCCAAGAGAAAAGAATCAGATATCCAATCCTGTCCTCACTCAAGTCAAATACATTCAGATCTCATCCTAACTTCCTACCTCCACTCATTCTTTCTCCAATATAGAGGTAGAGCCTACCTTGAAGGAATTCTGTGTGGCAAAGTCCAAAATCATGTCCCTCCTCTCCCGCGTGGTATTGGTAGCATCAAACACCTAAGCCAAAAGCACACAGGGTAAATGAATGAGGACAGAGAAATGGAACCCCACACCAAGGTAACCCAATTAGCACAGGGTGGAGCCTGAAAAGGGGAGGAAGCAGGTAAGGCTTACCGCAATCTGCCCACTCTCCTCTGTGAGATATGCCTTAACGTCTTCCAACGCTACCAGAGCACACTGTCTATCATGAGAATAAAGCACAGCAGCAGTAAGAACAAAGCTCAAACACAGCCAGAGACAAAGAGTTGGAAGGCCGTAGGAGTCACATCCTTTCTATTTAATTTCCCTAACCAGGTCTTTCAGCTTTCCCACTGAGGTTTTTATATGGTTCTACACCTCTATCCCTAGCCCAATGCATATATCACATCCCTCTTTAGGCTTACCCTAGAAATACACAAGCAACTCCCTGAGCCCTGTGCTTCTACCCATCCGAGCTCAATGTGACTGGTTCATCAGATAACTTCTACTTAAAACCCCCATGAGCACTTTACTGAGAAAAAAACAAAACACTATCACATCCAGTCTCATGATGGTCTAGAAAAAGTTGACCTGGAATCAGGCCTTAAAAAAGACTCACCTGCGAATCTTCATAGCCTCCTCGTTGTCATGTCGAAAGAAGTCATACGACTTATAGGACTTGACAGCTTCTCGCCGATATACCCCAAGATTGAACACTGCAGAAGATACCCAAATCCTTCAGCAGCACAATAACATGATGGGCCCCTCAGAGGGGACCTCTCAATGTAAATAAGCACCACAGCATGTTGGGAATAAGGCCAGGTTAAAAGTTAAAAAAATTAGATTCAAGTCCTGACTTTCAAGGCCTGGAAGTCTTAGGTGGCCTGAAATTTAATTCCATAAGGGTGCTACTAGGTGTAGATAACAGGATGCGCATGTACAAGGGTTTTGAAAATGCAAAGCTCTGTTCTCAGTCATTCTTAATATACCTATCAAAAGCATTTCCTCAAAATGAGACCAGTCTGCCCAGGCCAGGAAAAGACAATATAGGGTCATCCAATAAATAAGGAAGCAACTACTATTCCTGTCAGAAGTATTCTATTAACCTTGACGCCAGAGAAGATCAGTTTCCCAGAGACACGTGGGACCCAGAAACTAATGAGTCTCATCACACAGAATGATCTGCACCTACCTTTAGTGGGTACCCCAATCCAGTTGAGGTAGCGTGTTAGTTTCTTAGACACGTAGGTTTTACCCCGGGCTGGCAAGCCAATCATAACAATGAGAGTAGGGGAGTTGGTCATGTAGGAGGCCCATGCTAGAAGGAAGTGACACAAAATAGAAATGACTACAAACACAGTGAGGGTTATGCATTGTTCTGGAAACTTTATAATCTCATTTAATCCTCATAAACTAGTGGGGCAAAGGTCTAGAAAGAGTGAAAAGACAAGTTGAGGATACATAGGGTATATCCTCCTGAAATAGAACTAACAGGTTCTATTTCATGTAGATTTCTAGGAAGTACCCAGGCTAAGACATGCCCTTTCTATATGTATTAGGTTTTCACAGAGGTACCCAAGATGGAAATAGGTCAAGTGATAGGGATTAGGAAGAAAGTAACCATGGCATCCTCCTTAACATGAAAATACCCAGTAACACACAAATGATAGTCATTATTCTATCCATGCTGAATTGAACTAGCTTGTGAAATAGGTACAACAGAGTTTGGGCCCTAAGAATCCCATCTATCCCTTCAGAAACATAAAATTATCTCATTACTGCAGAAAGAACTTGCCTCAAATCATTTTGACCTCTGCACTCAGGCCATGAATTCCTTAAATTGGAATTTTTAAACCATAGTGAGATTTAGCATGCAAATCTGTGTCCTGCATGACACAGGCTTAAAGAACTCAGGAAGCTCCCTGGTGGAGTCAGTTTACAAAAGAATCAGGACCAGCCAACACCTCAATGGTCTCTATGAGAGGAAAGTAACTAAAAAGTAGGAACAATCATTGGTTCACCCCACTAATAACTTATTTCAGGAATGTTCATCCACAAAGTTCAGTTTCAGTGGATAGAGGGGCAAACTCGATGCTCTGAGGTCAGGTGACTTAACTAAAGACACTGTGAGTCAAGGGTAGAGCTGGCTTGGGAATCCAGACTTTGTGCTTCCTTAACAGCTTTTCTCCACGAAAAGAGGTCCCTTCTCCAGGACAGCTTCTCCCTGACCACCCTGCCACCAAGGATGCCTATCCTTTTCCCCAGGCAGAGAACCACAGCCAGTCCAGGTGTGAGGGCTCATACTCTGTGCTCCAGCTGGGGCACCCCACAGGGCAGGAAAGGGGAACACCTTGACCTTCTAACCCTAGAGGTGCTTTCCTTTCAGAAGGGCCCTTTAATTGTGGCTGGTTCACCAGCATAAAGTGACCCTGAAACGTTATGAAAACATCCAGTAAAATGGAAATGGCTGCAAGGAAAATTTATCTTTTAAGAAAGATATGTTGAAAGATCTCAAAGAAGTAGGTAGAAGGGCCTCAAGAGAGAACTAGCCCCAGAAGGAAGAGTTTCATAAGGCAAGCTTGGAAGCTAGAGCAGCCTTTGTTGGGAAGAGGGAGGCAAAGAGTAGGACTTTCGGTCCTTGACTCCCTCAGCACACGGGCAGTTCCTATGCATAGGCAGAAGCCCCTCCAAGATAGGTGATGCAGCAATGTAAGTGATTCTCATCTCTGTCCAAACAGGGAGCTCAAAGCCAAGCGGACAGCAGCTGATGGTCTCCAGGGCATTAATCCCTGGCCACTGACCTCATACGGCAGCAGCTGCCTCCAGCTCAAGTAGTAAAATACTGAGTCTTCAGTTTCTGCAGCTGAGCACACATCCCTCTCAGTCCCCCAGGATGTGGCTAATTACCTTCTACACCTGCTGACTCGGGGCCTTCCAGCCCATTAAGCACTTTCCCCCCAGGCCCTGTTAACCCTTTGTGAAGTTTAAAGTGAACTGATACTTGGGAGTTGCTCTCAAGGGTGACCAGGGAGCCACCTGCTCTGTGTTTACCGCACTGGACAGAGCGTGCTAGGAACAAAAGCTCACCCAGTAATTAGGAGCACCACACCCTGCCCTCCTGCACCTCACCTCTGGTCCTGGCCCAGAACACACCCACGCACACCTGCTACCACCAGGCTTCTCATTTTTCAGAGTAAAACCAAACCACATTTCCTATCTCAAACTGCCACACTGGCAAAATTAGGAACATTTTGTCCCATCAAAGTCATTGCACCATCACCACCTTAATTTGAATGGAAGATACTTCAGATTGACTGATTTGAAAGATACTGTAAGGCCATCACAACACAAAATGCAAGTCTGTTTTAATCTTGAAATTCTACCTCCTTTACACAACATTTAACTTGTTTTCTTGAAGTAGACTAATTTTGTCTTCATTTGCATGCTTAGATGAGATGAAGCTTGACAAATTTCCTCATATAAGTGGTTAAGACTCAAGCCTGTGGAAGTTCAGAGCTCTGCCTCCAGTCCTACAACAGAAGGTCAAGGTCAGGACTCTTGACGACACTCCTGCTCTCCTGACTGCCCAGTCATAGCTGCCAGCTCTTGGCCATATGACAGCACTTGACCAAAGGACCCCATGGTAAATGAGCTACGTTCTTCATCCTAATTTGGAAGGATGAGCTTCGAAAGCAAAGGTTCCAACCTTCCCATAGTCAAAGTCCTCTTCCAGCATTCCATGACACTTTGAAATGTGCATCCAAAAATTATGTTTCCTTAGTAATATTTTTAGTCAGCAGAAGCCATAGAAGCTGGTATTTCCTGTTATTTACTGCTAGACATGAAATAATTAAGTTGATATAACTGCAGCTAAACACTAGGAAATCTGATAAGGTAGTTAACCAGCACATAGGTATAATTGACAATGTCCACCTTCCTGTAAACATTTTGAAATTGTTATCCTTATTCTGCAAAGAAAAGCTGCTGATACAAAGGTACTAAGGTGTAAGGATGCTCACTGCAACAAGCTCTGTGACAGCAGAAAACAGGGAATAATTTGAGTGTTAGAAACTAGCATATCCATACAGTGTAGAGTGAGGTAAATTTGGATGTACTGATATGAAAAAGTCTATAAGAAGCTTTTAAAAGAAATGGCAGAACAGAATATGGATAGTATGAACTTATGATCAGAGCCCAAGAAGACTGACTAAAATAAACAACAAAGACAGGAAAGACTATAAGAGATTATCACTTTTCTCTTTCTGCGGCTGGCTCAGCATGCCCTGAGGGCAGGGCTGGCATGGCATGTGGTGCTGGGGATCAAACCGTGGTCCCTGCACTGCCTAAGCTTGCCTAAAGTGGCACTTTAGACTGCTGAGCTATCTTGCCAGCCTCCACTTTGCACTTTCTGATTATTTGAATTTTTCATGAGTGCTCTCTGTTTCTGTATTTGGGAAAAGGCACACACAGGAACTTGTCTGCTATGGATCTACTCAAACTATCCAAACAAAAGAAATAAAAAAGCATGCAACCTCCCCACATTCCTACCTTCACCTTGACTCATTCAGCCAACCCTCCCTCTGGCTCCATCCCCACAGACACTCGTGTCCCAGCAATGCTCCTCGGGAGGCTGGGGCTCTCTAAAGCCATTCCTCAGCCCTGAGCTCCCTGTCAATTTCCAGACTCAATGTTAGCCAGCACACGTGTAATTGGTAGCAAGGGATAACAGCTGGGCCCTTAAAAAAGCAAAGCAAGTGTTGGCGTGAGCACCAAGCAGCCAGAGAGCCTGTACCAAGGTACAATTTCCACAGTACTCAGAATCTGGGGAATCTGGATTTACCAACACAGAAGAGCTGTTCACAACAGATTAAAGAATGGTAAAGCTTATAGTGGCAGAAATGAGTACAGTAATAAATGCACTTTCACTAATACAATATGCCAGAAGACGTCTAAAAAAAATCCAAGTTACATGTCTCCCAACACAGCAAGGAAAAAGAAATATTTTCATAACCACACATTCTCTTTTAGCTGTCACAGTGTCACCATCCTATCATGAGGAAAGTACGGTCAGTGAATGGCAATGGCTTTAGGACAGCCCCACAACCTCAGCTGGGTAGAAAAACCAGTTTGAAGAAGAGGACAGAACTTGGAAAGAAAAAGTGGAGCTCAGTGCAGGAAGGAGAGTTTAGAAAACCAAAAAGATGTGGGATGACTGTTTCCTTCATTAAAAACCTTGAAGCAGAAGAGTTAGGAAGGCAGATAGGAGACACCACTGCTGTGGAGAAGCAAGAGCCATGACTGGAATGGGACAGCCTACAGTCACAAACACCCACAAGGATCAGCTTGCTCCTGTCCCCAGTTCTTGCTATTTTGGGGGGTGGAGGTACTGGGAACTGCACCCAGAGTCTTTACACTGGTGTTACGTCCCCAGACTTTTTTTTTTTTTTTTTTTTGAGACAAGGTCTTGCTAAGTCACTAAATTACCCAGTCTGAGCTTGAACTTGTGATCCCCCTGTCTCAGTCTCCCAAAGTGCTGGGATTATAGATATATGCTATCACATGCAGCACTTCTGCCCTCTTTTGGTTCAAGTAGCCTAAGTAACAAGAGTGTATCTCCTTGAAAAGCAGCACCCTCGACCTCCAAATTTGGGTTATAATGTTGTCAAACAAGAGGAGACAACATTCTCTTCTGAGAAACAAAGCAAAACAGTTTGTCACAGGGCTCTTCTAAATGATGAGCTCCAAGCACAGTATTTGAGTGTGATTCAATTTATGTATTTCAGGAATAAACACAAGAGGCAGACGGCCACCTGTACTAGGTGTTTCCCTGTGCATATTTAATCCTATTCATGCTGGGAGGGAAAGTACACTAGTATCCCCACTTTAAAGGGAGTAAAGTGAGACATGGAGGGAATAAGCAGCTCATTGAAGGGCACACAGCTAGGAAACAGTTACAAGCCCAGGCAATTTGACTAGAGGTCCTTTTTTGCATCCCATGAATTAGTTACCTCTCAGAGGCCATTTTTTCCTTGGCGCCTGGCTTCCTGCCTTGGCAGAGATAGGAGACCCACACTGCAGAGCTGTGCCAACCTCACTATCACATCCAAGCCAGCTGCTGCTGTCCAGCACACCTCATGGTGCCAGGTGAAGAGAGATGTGCATCATTAATCATGGGACTGACACAAGAGCATGACATCAAGGTCAAGGCTCTAGGAAAAGCTTTCATCATGAGACAATTCCTGGTCTCATACTAGCTGGCATGATAGGTAGGTAGGTAGGTAGGTAACTAGGTAGGTAAGTAGGTAGGTAGATCTCCACTAAAGTGAGAAAAACTTATATGGTTCCAAAGGACAGGGGCAACTAAAAGCAGGAACAAGAGTTAGCATTCCTTGAGGATACCCCAGACTCTTGGGAAGCTTTGTAGACCAAAATAAGGAGAGAATATAGGTGCAAGGGGCCAGGAAGTGAAGCTTCACCCCTCACTGCCCCTCCTGCTGTCCCTGACCACAAGACCAGCATGGAAATCCTCCTGTGAAACAGTGTGTAAAGCTCAAAGACAAAATCTGTAAGAGAAAAAGATGCTGAAGACAACAGAGAAATTGCAAGAAGTTGGGAGTCACTGCCCTGAGGCCTTTAGGAATAGGGCGGCACGGCTTCCTCCTACTGGAATCTCTGCAGTGTGTAGCACCCTTCCAGAACTTTGCCCAACAGATAAAGAAAAGCAAAGTAGCAGCACCAAGAAATTCCTGCACCCTGTCACTCCACCTGACCATTGCACTGAACTTTCAACATCAGTCAAGTATGCAGATGCCCCAAACAAAGCACTAAGAAATTGCTGGGCCACGCTGACAGTCTATCCCCATAGACAGACATTTCACTAAGTCCACTTGGTTTAGATGAGAAACTGTCCTGTGGGAGCTTTGTTCCTATATCTGAGTTCTTTCTCATTACCACCAAGCAGCAGAGCCTAGGATTACAAGATTCTCAGAATAAAACACCAAGAGATGGTAGCCCTCCTCTTCCCCAGGACTCACAACATTTCTTCTCTGACATTCGAAGATTTGTGGATTTGGTTTCATAGCTGTTGCTGCTGAGTTCTTTGGAAGATGAGACATTCCCAGACATGGTAGCTCTTCAGAAGGTACCTAGGGGAGAGAAAGAGAGAGAGAGAAAAGAAAAAAGAATGGAAGGAAGAGAAGGAAGGAGTTGTTCAAAATGCTCAGTGCAAAGGATCAGTGTGGATCTGTGAAGGAACCTCAGCCAAGTCAAGACCAGTCCTCTGTCTTCCAGTCATCAGCTACTCATTAGGAACCCCCTCAGCCCACCGTTTCCTCACCTACAGAGTTGCACTAGAACTTTGCATACATTTGCTGACTTAGGAGTTTACATTCACAGACCTTAGCTCTTGAATCCTTCTAGTAACCCCTTCATAAGGCAAATGTTGCTACCATTATTACTTCTATTCTACAGACTGAAACATGCTAATTGAACTAAGTGGTCTGTTCGCCTTTCTTCCTGACCTTCTATTCTAGTTTTAAGAATCTGGGGAAAATAGTGGTGGCAATTAAGGGGTTCCATAGGAGCGGAAGGAAATTTAAGTTCATTATCAAGAAAGAAAGACTCGGTCCTAAAGGCAAAATGAAAATCCGGGGAAACCTCATTTTCCTCAAAGGGACCGGAGACAACCCTAGCACGTCACCATTTCTCTTCTACTGTTCTCGTGTGCCCTATTTATCCCCCGGGAATCAACCTAAAGGAGGCACAGGTCTCAGAGGAGGTAAATGACTTCCCCAAGGTTACCTGTGTAAGACCTGAGTCGAACAGTGGCGCTAGAGCCCCGAGCTCACACCCCACACCCATTTACCAAGGCGCTCGGTGGACACAAGGACCCTCTCGTTCAGAGGCCTCGCACGGTCTTTCCTCAGACCGCACAAATTCTGTCGTTCTGCTTTTTGAGGTCCGCAAGCCCGGCAGCGCCCGAGGCTGGCTTTGCCCTAAAGGGCGAGGCATCACAGCCCGGGACCTCCTCCCAGCGCTAGCAGCGCCTTCATCCCTCCGGCCCAGCAAGCCAGGCGCTGCGCAGCTGTCGCTCACCCTGGGAATCTCTCCTAAGAACCCTCTGGGCTGCGGCCCCTGCGCCGCCCGGTAACGCTGCAGACCCGAGGTGACAGCCGGCAGCCAGGGGCCGGGCGAGAAGTCCCGGTTGGTCACGTGGTCAGGCCTGGCCCCGCCCACGCGCGTCGCCCGCACCTGGGCAGAATCAGCTGTCCGCCAATGGAGCACCTGCAGGGCCCAGGGGGCGGGGCTCCAGGCGGGCTCAGAGGCGGCTCGCGAAGGAGGACGACCCAGCAGGGAAGGAGAAAGACCGCCAGGGCTGGTCTCCTAACCGGGCGGAGGCTGGCTGCCGCGTTGCTTGGTAACTAATAGGACTAGGGGCGGGGTTAATAAAAATTTCGCTTTTTTTCCCATATTCTCGCGAGAGTACACTATTAAGTAGTAGTAGTCTATAGGGGTGTGACTTTCTGATGAAAACAGTGCCAAAATTAACCCAGTGTATTCCTTAACCCAGCTGGACATTGTTAGACACACAATTTCATAAAGTGAAACGTAAGCTTTGGAAGAGGTTACCTTTCCACTGCACTTGAGCTGATGACACTTGGGGCGTCTGCATTTTCTTCCCACAGTTCTGACGCTGTAACTGAATCAGCTGTCCAGCTAGAACTAGGAGCTGTCCTGGACTCGTTCACATCAACTAGCAAGCTTCTAACCATCTTCCTTTACCCAAGCTATATCATCTGTTACCGTCGTCTTGGAAGAACAAAGGAGCAAAGTTGCACCAGCAGAAAACTGAGTCGTGAAAGAAAGGTAGGAAAATATGCCGAGATTTCGCGTAATGTATTCACAGGTGGAGGCTTTTGCATATTCCAAGTGAAGAGCACTTTTGATAGCTGCCCAGCAGGATGATTTGATGATAGATTCTATTGATAATTTCAGGGATGTTTTTAGTCCTCCTTCCACCTGGGAATTCAGCCATTCTTCCCCGTGCTCGCGGAGCGATCCCCCTTTGTGCCTTTTTACAACTCCCAGCGTGTTATAGTTGCCCCTCTGTGCCTATACACTTTATCCGTTGTGTTCTAGGGTTTCGGGGTGAAAATAGCCCCTTACCCTGGCATAATCGCATTGCTATGAAATTCAGTGGTAACACGTCCGAGGCCCCACCTCTCGACAACAATGAGCATTTATTACACTGCAGGCAGGAATGAAGTCGGCATCACCTCTGTGATCCCAAAACTGACCCGGACTCGGGGTGGCATGCGTTATTCCTCTACATCTCCTGACAGGGCCACCATCTGCGCATTGCCTGGGCCCAGACGTGAGTGACCTCACAGTACGCTTTCTGAGGTGGCCAAGGGAAGTTTTCAGGGTGTCATCCCACGAGAGTGGAAAGACCAGTATCCCGGCCCCTTCACCTCAATGAGTCAGTGTTTGGGCCAGGGAGTCCAGCCAGTCACGAGGCTCCCACTGTTTTTGACAGTCCTTTGACTCACTGGCAGTCCTTGGCATCCGCTCGAGCGCGTTGTGCTCTATGACTGTTTCCTGCAGCGTCCTTTGGAGGCCCGGGTTTAATTTCCGAGCCGAGTGCAAGGTTACATTCCACTGTGCTTGCCTCAGGAGCTCCTTCCCCGCCCCTTTCCTCCGAGCATATATGCTGCCGACGCGGAGGGCCCCCGCATTCGCTCTACAGGTAGCTAGGACACAGCACTGTAGGCACACGCAGAACGCTCAACCTCTGCCTCCCGAAAGTGGGAGGAAATAGCAATTGCCTCTTTAAAAGAGTTCGCGCTTCTTAAGGCCCTAAAGGCAGGCGCCAAGCAAATCTATCGCGAGAACTGTAAGCCCACCGGCAACTTCTCGCGATGTTTGGCCCGTCCAAAGGTGGCCATTTTGGAGTCCATCCCCAGGCTGGCTGCCCCGGCGGCGGCGGCGGCGGCGTCGTCCCCCATCCCGGTGCAGGCACCAAAGCTGGCCCGGCCGGCGCCTGGCCGGCCAGCGGGCGGACCGACACGATGTGGCGGCTCCGCTGCAAGGCCAAGGACGGCACCTATGTTTTGCAGGGGCTGTCCAGCCGGACCCGGCTGCGGGAATTGCAGGGCCAAATTGCAGCCATCACCGGGATCGCGCCCGGTGGCCAGCGAATCCTCGTCGGATTCCCGCCCGAGTGCCTGGATCTCAGCAATGGGGAAACTGCCTTGGGAGACCTGCGCATCCAGTCAGGTAAGGGGAGCGGGGCCGTGGTCGGGAGGGGTGGCTCGCAGACGTGGACAGAGACCCGGGCAAGGTGCCTGTGGTCAGGTGGGCGCGGTGGCGGCCCGGGACGGGGACGGAGCGCCGACGGGCCGGGCGAGAGGCAAACAAACCCAAGGCCTCAGGGTCCCCTTTCCTCGACCTGCTTTCAAGTCTTCCTTAAAACTATCTCATTCATTCTCTTTCCACTTCATACCGAAAAGTGTAGGGATGTAGCCCATGTTTTCTTCTGTCTCCATAGTCTT
>NDGM011193726.1:0-10087 GCA_002564305.1 Octomys mimax | reverse complement strand
GCAACATGCTGGCCACCATGAGGAAGGCAGCTGCCAAGAAGGACTGAGCTCCTCTGGAATAAATTTTACAGAGAAAAAAAGAAAGAAGGAAAATAAGAGGGGAAACCTACATCAACATAATTAGAAATTGAGAAATTAAAATTAAAGCAAACGTCACTGAAATACAGACAAGTGTAAGAAACTATTGTGAAAATATGTATTTCAGTGATTTTGTGAATCTGGAGAAAATGGACATGAACAATTTACCAAAAGTAAACCAAGAGAATACAAAATCCCTAAGCAGACCAAAAAAATCTTACATATTCATGTGGTAATAAAAAGCTCAACAAAATGCTTAGAACATGACATATTCACCACTAAATTCTCAATACATTTATCAGTGTATAGTGCTCTAAATTGTAAGTATAGGTAGTACAACATATCTTTAGAAAATTCTCATCTTGCATGGATATAACTGTATAGTAACTCCTAACTTGCTCTATACCCAAGTCCCTGGAAACAATCTTCTGCTCTGTTCCTAGTTTAACTAATTTGAATACATCATCTAAAAAGGATCATGCAGTGTTTGTCTTTCTATAACTGGTTTATTTTAGTTGGAATGTCATCAAAATCCATCCTTATGTAGAATGTGAAAGGATTTTCTTCTTTTTTTGAGTGTGATACTCTATGTATATATAGCAAGCTCTTTACCAATTTTGGTGGTAAAGTATAACACCTCATTGAACTGAATCAGTGTGTTCCTGGGTATAGCAGGCCCACCTGAGGATTTTTGCCAGCAGCATAGAAAGACTTTTTTGGGGGAGATGGTAGGTCTCTTAATTCTCCAGGAGAAGCTTGCTGCACTGGCTTTCTTGATATGAATCCAGATGTTCTCATCCTTACTGTTGCTGAGGATGGCTTTGGTTTTCTTAGGGGGAGTTCTGGCCCTTATCGTGAGCTTTGCTTCCTGGCTCCAGTTCAGACACCTCAGCCTGGTAGCACAGATCCTTCATCCTGGTAGCATAGACTTTCTAGCTTCCACCACTGACATTTGGACCTTCCCAGTGCAGGTCTCAGATACAGACTTGCTTGAGACATTGTCATAGGCTCGTGGCCTCCGGCTGGACACATGGAGGCCATTGTCATGCTGTTGTCTTCAGCTGGACTGTTGCAGAACATTGCTGTGGAATCCAGGCCCTCTCACCTGGATTCTTTGGGTCTCTAGGGCATGGATAGATTTCCTGCACTCTTCTGCACTTGACTCTTTGAGTGAATTTTATAAAATAATCCTTTAAATTATGGGTCCTGTGAACTTTTGCCTTGTCAACTCTGGCTACAACACTAATAATGATAGACTTATGTGGTTTGATCACTTGGTTATTGTGATCAAACCTATACAACAATGGACATGAGTAAGGTAACGCTTGGATTCTGATCTTAATTATATTATATGTACTTATCAAGAAATAAGATCACTTGATAACAGTGTAATTTCAGTGTCAATATTTAAAATATATCCCAAATTCCTTTCTTTTAGTAGTTGCATAAATTTTTCATCATTACCCACAAGGTCCAAGGGTTCCACTTTCTCTACTGCCTCACCAAAAATGTAGTCTTGTCCTTTTGCTAATAGCCAATCTAAAAGATGTGTTATATCTTGCTGTGATTTTGATTTGTGTTTGCAGATGATCAGTGATGAGTGCTTTTTCATGTGTCAGGTTACCTTGTGTCTTCTCTGGAGAATTATTTATTCAGGTCATTTGCTTATTTTGGAATATGTTTATTCACTGTTATTATTATTGTTTGTTATTGAATTGCAGGAGTTCATTCCATGTTTTTCCTGGTAATCCCCACATATTTTTATAACAAATCTCCCAGTTGCCTTTTAATTTTATACTTATATAATATGCAGGATTATACAAGAGCTTTGCAAAACCTCCTCTATACAAATGATTCTCTAGACTGTACATCTTAATTTTGGGTTATCACAACTTTCTTCACCATCTCAGGCAGCTGCGTTGTTTGGTGATCTCCTTTTTCTTTTTTAACAATCACGTTGAGTATAAGACTTTTTACATAGTGAGCTTTCAATCAGGTTAAATAAAGGTGAATTTTGTGAATTGGGGTTTTCCTGACAGAGTCTGGGGGGAATACTGGCTTCTAGCTTTCTGGTCTGTACAGTAGTTGCAGGTGCACTGCTACAGGTCTTCAAAGCACCCATGAAGCTAAAGGAGGAAGGGGCAGGAACAGAACAAGTTAAAGATACCGTAAAACATTTAATTCTGACATTTAGTTCTTTTTCTTAAATAAATATCCCTGTGATTATATTAAGGTAATTGTTAATTTCCAGAGGTTGAAAACATTTTAGCAAGTAATGCCTGCTTCTGTTCTCAGAGCTTTTATGGAGAAGTAAATTTTATATTTTAACTTTTTCATGGTGAAAGTGCTTCTGTAATATTTTCATACTTCAGACTCTTCTAAAGAACATATATCTAATCTTGAGTTAAACACAAATTTAGTACTTTGTATAGGATTCCTGAAATACACTTATCTCACTTTGAAGGCAATTTCCCCCTCTCATTTATGCTCTAAAGGCGTCCATTGCCAAGCAGTGAGACGGGAGGAGACAGAATCAGTGCTATTCCTAGATTCCATGCTCTCACACCGAGATGTCAACAATGTCTTACTTGTTTGAACATTTCAAGTTCTCAGACAATAAGAAAGGCCTCTAGCATTAGAAGATTGTCTTCAATTTCTGTTAGAGTGACAATGTTTTAAACATACTCCCAATATAGAAAGCACTGCCTTTTAAAATAGCATTGTGAAAATGAAATGAAAGTCGCATTTGGATGGGAAAATTCATGTCATCAAAGGGAAGTGAGAGTATATGCTTGTCGAGTGAGGGAGAAATAAGAACAAGGTGAAAACTGAGGACAATTCTTGGCAACATGCAATCCAGTAATGTCAGCAGTCAAGTTCATCTTGTGAAGTAGGTGTGGACACAACACTGTAGTTGTTCCCCATTGGATTATTTATTAGCAATCTTTGAAAAACTCAATATTTATCCAAGAAACTACATCCATTTTCTCAATTCTAGCTCCTAACTTCTTTCATCTTTAGTAAATGTCATAGAAAAATGCCTTAAAGCTATAAATTTCTAAGCAATTGATACTGTAGTAGTGCTGAGTAATGACTACATTAAAAACTTGAAAACAGATTAGGGAAAAAACTGCAGGATTTCTACCCATCTCTCTCTCTCTCTCTATCTATCTATCTATCTATCTATCTATCTATCTATCTATCTATATATATATATATATATTTTTGTGTGTGTGTGTGTGTGTCGGATCAACCTATCCTGGGGTTGGGGCTGGTGCAGCATGTGGTGCCAGGGATCTAACTGTCCCTGTGCACTCACCTAAGCTTGCCTAAGCAGGCACTTAAGACCTCTGAGCTATCTTGCTAGCCCCACATAATTCCTAAATATACCACTCATGAGTTTCAAGGAAATTCTAGGACTGGAAAAGCTGAAGTAACAATTCATATTTTAAAAATATAGCTGCTTTGAAATCAGCACAATATAATGGTTCAAGCAGAGGAAGCAAAGAAAGCCAAGAACAGGAATGCTTTTTCCTGGGTGACTGTTGACCAATTAGTATCACTGTTTTACTTTGATAATAGAAGAACCAGAACAATTTGTGTGTGGGGGGGGTATAAGTTTTGATTTCATTGTAAATGACTTCAGGGCAGCAAAATTTAAGGCAAAATAAAGCTAAGAAAACAAGAAAAATAATGAAGAATGCTCAATACTGTAAATAGCAAACACTGAGCATACATGATGAATGTGACTTGACTCTAATCCCTGGAGCATGAGTTTAGCGTATAGTTCAGCATACTAGTTGCTGCTACTCCGTAGTGTCCTTGCTTGCAGAACCTTCCATTGCATAATGACCGCATGCACGAGCTGTTGTTCACTACCTTTTCCCCTCCCTCAGTGCCTCCCCAGACACTCCTCCTTTGTCTTTTGCCATACAGAGGAGGACATATTCTACTCTACAATAATCAAAAACTGAGTACAATGTGTTACAGAAACAGCCACAAAATTATGGAATGAAAACAAATTAATGAATTCATTGATTTAGGTAGAAGTAATAAATTTGATACAGCAATTTTGGTCAAATTGGGAGTCAGTGCCATATTGCAGTAAGGTGAATGTGGATTAAAAACAGTGCAGCTGGACCTGGTGGTGCACATCCATAATCCCAACAGTTCAGAGGCTGAGGCAGGAGGATTGGTATGAGTTCAAAGCCCTCCTGAACTACATAACAAGACTCTTTTTTAAAAACAAAAACAAGCAAAAAAAATAAAACAAAAGAAAAGCAAAACAAAAAACAATCACAAAACACAAAAGAAAAAAACAAATTAAAACAAAAATAAAGGGGCTGAGGATATAGCTCAGTAGGACAGTGACTGCTTGGCAAGTGTGAGGTCCTGAGTTCTATTCCTGGGACCCAAAAACAAAATAAAATAAAATGAAATGAAAAAAGAAGGGCAGAGCTAAGAACCATGATGAGTCCTGTAACTCCAGCACTGGGGACTTTGAGGGAAGTGATTCAACTTTTACATCAGCCCAAAAGCAAATGAAACACATACACAAAAAATATAGTTTAGAAAGAATTCAAAGGGTTTTTTTGTTTGTTTGTTTTTGCTTTTTTCTGCAGAAAGTGTAACTAAAGGGGAACATAGAGTACTAGGACTATGACTGTTGTTTAATGGTAGAAACTCAGCACTTAAATGAAGAAGTTTGATAATCTGAATAAATGGAAAAAAAAAATCAATGACTGACAAACCTAGCAGTGTAGGATGTAAAGGGAATAGCTGAGCATGAGTCCAAAGTTCTCTAATAAGAACCTGACAGATTCAACCGATTCAAGCACACAGTATAGCATTGTGAAGGGCATGCTGGTGGCACAAGAGACCAGAAGGGCCCCAACATGGACTGTGTCGTGACATAATGTCTTACAAACTACATGGTAATTTTGGATGAGTGAAAAATGTCACCATTCCAGGCCACAGATCATTTGGGATCTTAAGATTGCTTAGAAAATTAGTTATAAGGTCAGGCCAAATAGTTCAGCAGATTAAGTGCAGGGGCCAGGAGTTTGACGGGGGCAGGGCTGAGATGGCCATGGAGACAGGGCGTGGTGGCGAGCGCCTGTAATCCCAGCACTGGGGAAACTGTAAACAGGAGAGTCACTATGGGTCCAGTCTAGTAGTGAGACCCTGAACACCCTGTAGACCCTTCCCTAAAATAAAAAGAAAAGAAAATCAGTTATAACCCACTTATTTATTTTAATGTATTTAGTACAGGGTCTACAGGTCTCACTGCACAGATCAGACTCATAGTGATTCCCCTATTTTCAACCTCCAAAGTGCTAGGATTATAGGCGTGCACCACCACTTCCAGTCTTAGTTACCTTTGCAACATGCCCTGGGAATGGGGCCAGCATGGCATGGGGAATTGAACTCCGACCCTTGCACTTGCCTAAGCAGAAGCTTTAGTCTGTTGAGCTATCTGGCCAGCCCTATCAGCAAAGATATATATATATATATATATATATATATATATATATATATATATTTAATTTCTTGCCAAGTTCTTCACAGAAAATGCCCATGTGAGAGAGCTTACCACAGATGTTAGACTTTAATGCCCTAGGAGTCTTTAGCAATACTAAGGCTTGTACACTGGCAAGGGATAGTGAGAATTGCCGTTAGATCTCAGAACCATTGATTGTGAATACAACTGTCTTTGAAGTTATCATATCTAGATGTACTCAAAGATATTGTCCAAGAAAGATGCAATTTCTTTCAACAACAAGAAAATACTCACTGAAGTTAATTGATTAGTAACTGTAAAGTCAGCTCAGCAGGAGAAATGTTTTTGCTGGACTAAAATCTCCCTTTCATTTTTGAAAACATAACTTTAAAAGTGCCACATGGAAAATAATTGTTATCTACTATTTTCAAATGTTTATTTCCTTTCTTCAGAAAATAAAATTGACTGGTTATTATATAATATTTTCTAAGACAACTAATTTTTCTGTTTAGCTGAGTCATTCATTAATTTGAACAAGATTGGTTTATATATATTTGAAAGAACCTTGTGTTTTTATTTTCATCTTACTATCATTATGATTAGACACATATAGTTGTATGTATATGTATGTACAGATATAATGATAAGTGTGTGTGAATGTTAAATTTATTCTTAAGGTTTTATGCCACTTTCCAAAATCTGAAAGTCTGAAATCTGGCTGGCCATGATAATCCTTGAGTTTTTCCTGATCCCTAGGTCCTTCTGTTGCTGAGTATAATAATGTGCTTTTATCCCCAGGATGAGGTCTTCTTTTCAATGGTTTTGAAGTATTATCAGCTGTTTGGGGATTTTGTAAATCTTATTCTGAAAAATAACTGCAGTGATTTCACCTAAGAAACTCCAACATGAAATTACAACATTGGGCAAAGATTTTTATAAGTGTGAATACCCCACAAGAGTAGGCTTTGTCATCTGCTGCTGTGTCTGAATTCCTTTGCAGAACAGCCTGTAGTTTGTGATCTTTGATTCTTATCCTTTACACATCAAGTCTGTAGCCCCCAGCTGTTATTAGATTCAGAGGGATCTTGTTTCCAGTCACTAGTGAAGCATGCAAGTGACCACAGTAGAAAAGAAGGTAGACTGAGGAAAGAGATTGGCTCAGGACTAAGTTACATCAAGAGAAAGGGGAAGTAATATTTTCTACCCAATTTATTTTAAAAATGTGTTAAAAGAGCTGTATATTAAACAGGTGTAGATATAAGAATTTAGAGATATTTTTATGATGTTAAGTTCTTACACTTTTACAATGCGAATTTGAGGCTTACTCATGAATAAAAATAACTCAACCATCTGTGCAACCTAAGAAAGAAATTGACCATCATTAATGACATTCCGGCATCTGCTGCATTTGTGAGTGTGAAGGTAGGGAGGCAAGAGCAAAAATGGGTGGACCTTTCTGACAATGATTAAGTGAAATGCTGGCATAATAGAGCATGATGGAGTATGACCACAGCGAGTCACTAGGCCTGAATACTTTCATATTGCTGAAGAGGACAATGCACGTGCTGACATGGATGGGAGATGAATGCCTTTGAGGAGAAAGGGAACATGCCTCACGTGACTGTTTGAGTGACTGTGAGCTAATACATGATTAGTGGAGGCTCTCAAAGGAGGACACAATATCTAGGCTGCACTTGGTAAAAAAACAAATAATGCTGAATGGGAATGATTATTAACAATTATTTTCTGTAACCTAGACTCCATTGCTTGAAATTTAATTAAGGTTTTTCTGGAGGCAATAAAAGCCTGTTTGAACTAAGGCACCTTTCTCCATGCTTTTGATGTGGCTTTTATGAGCCTAGATAAGCGTGAGCTGAGATCGTGTTATGAGAGGTGTGTATGTCCTATTTAATCTTATATGACACTTGTTATTTTATTACTGTTTCATCCACTTTGCTGTAGGCCTGTGATACAGCAGCTCTTTTTTCACGTGTCAAATGTGTCCTGCCTTTGTTACACTTGACAGGCTGGATGTCAGGAAATCACTGCTCTCGGTATTCCAGGAATGGAAGAGGACAACAAGCGCTCCAGCTTCCGCTGGTTGTTGAAAACTTAACTCCATGGCGAAGAATTAAGGTTTAATGGAGAGAATAGTGCCTTCACGTGGGGTCACCTCTTCTCAGCTCTCTCCACTCATCCTTTTCTGCTCAGTGAAGAGAAGTGTGACGGACACAAAGCTGACTGCGTCTCCTTTTACATGTGAGCTCTTTACCTCCTGCGGGATCCAAAGTTGTTCAGAATCATGAAAACACTCTGAGCCTCTGCAGAAAGGCACATATCAAAATGGGGACAAAAACATGACATGCAGCGTTAACCATAATTTTACCAACAAAGACATTTAGATCAAACTTCGGGCTACAGAGCCGGACAGCTGTGTACCTGTGGAAAGGGCTGGGAATATTGAAAATCAGACATGTACTGGAAGCATTTTGACCACTGCTAATTGGAAGAGCAAAAGTTATAAAAATAAGGAAGTCTCTCTCCTTTTGGTTTTCTGGCTCTTGAAAGCAGCCAGTGTACATCTTCCTAATGTTGGCCTTTTAATAGCTTTTTTCAAAGCTCTTCCACAATAGAAACTAGGACTTGTAATGGAAATGTTAGATTTTGCTTTGCAGATAATGAATATGTGAGGACATGTGTTTTCTCCACGTGGAAAAAGTAACCTCCATTTCTTTCATGTGAGTGTATCTCAGGTAGGTGAAATATCTCGGCAGAGCTAAAGGTAGTCCACAGATTTGGAGTCAACAGCTTGTCTTCATTACTTTTCTTGTTGCTGAGACAAAATGCACAAACCCACAAGTAAAAGAAGAAATGATTGTTTTTTTCTGAACTCAGTTTATACAGGGCTCAGTCCATAACTGGCCAGCCCCACAGCAGGGCGGTGTGGCAGGCAGGCATCACAGAGGACAAATGTCACATGGCAGGCAGAAGGCAGCAAAGCAAGCATGTAATCATGACCACAGCTCTTTGTATCCTTAAACCTTTTTTTGTTTTGTTTTGTTTTTTTTGGCAGAACCAGGGATTGAACTCAGTCCCTTGCACTTGCCAGACAAGTGCTTATTCTACTGAGCCATCTGCCTGGCCCCGAGTATCCTTAAATCTTACCCAGGCTACTTACAACTTTAATTTAGTGCATAACAGTATGAATCAATTCTAGTGTCAAACAGTCCAGATGCAGCCATCTCTGCAAAAGCCCAACCTGTGACTACATGAGATTTCTGGGAGGGCATCTAGACATAAGTTGTAATAGTCCTTGACTCCCAAGCAGTAAATGAATGAAAATCTCTGTAAGTAGAGCCATATTTGATTTGCTTCAGTAATCTGATTTATTCAAATGCTTGATAAAACTTATTATGAGACATTTATTACAAATGATCCCATAAATAAAATCCGTGTAAAAATATTACAAAATTAGCATGAAGAAAAGTGACAGGTTGCTATGGATTGCTTATAGTAAACATATAAAATATCACAGTTTATTATGAAGCAATTCAAGGAGCTCATGAATACATAAAATTGGTTTTGTTGAGAAAGATTGCATTAGGGATGTTTAAAGGTATCTCTTAAAAATAAACATTAATCAAAACAATAGGAGAGTCTGACATGGAATCTAAAGTTCATATTTTATACAGAAAATGAGACAAAAAATGAGAAGCAACCTCAGAAATGAGATCAGGTGTAGGTGTGCATGTATGTGTGTGAAATTTGACTCAACCTATCAGTCTATGAGATAGAGACCAAAATAGGGCTGCATTGCTTTAAAAATTATTTTCCCTCACCACTGTCATTTTAAAGATCTGAGATCAGTTTCCTTTTAGCTATTAGTTGAAATGATTATTTTTATTATTAAGGACTATTATTCTCATTTAAGGTGAGAAAACATAAATAGTTGTTTTGTTTTCTCTTTTATTCTTTTTCAAAAACGTTTTATTTATTTATTTATTTATTTGGTACATGGTCTTGCTATACACCAGTGTGGCAGGCACTACTGGCAATCAAACCTGGGTCTGTGTGCTTGCCAAGCAGTGGCTTAGACCGCTGAGCCATCTCCCCAGGCAGAAATAATTATTTTCTTGTGTTAAGAGTTGAGAATATAATTGTAGATTCTCTTGGATCTAGAATTATTACTTATAACGAATACTGGTGACTTTAAAGGCTACCCATTCACTGTTTTCTGCACGAAGAATTGCTCTAAGAATTAACTTTAAAAAAATGCTAAATCTAAAGGTAGACTCTTGAAACAAATTTGCCATCACACACATTTGTTCTCTCAACCAATTTGTTTCTAGTTCATAGAAGTTGAACCTGGTGACGAGAGTTTCCAAGTTATTTGGAAGCTCTAAGGTATCATAATGCCTCAGTGTACCACTGTAGATCTCACGCTTCCAATCTTTTTTTTTCATCAGTTTTATTGAGAAACAAATAGCAATGATACAGTTTCAAATCAAA
>NDGM011193723.1:0-11919 GCA_002564305.1 Octomys mimax | reverse complement strand
AATGCCTTCAGGGCAGGTTTGGCTGGCTTGAGTTGTGGGGATTGAACCACAGCAACCTGAGCCTGAATGCTTTGTTTGAAGCAGCCACTTAAAGAACTGAGCTAAGGGGCCGGCCCCCTAGAGAGAATATTCTTAAGTGAAATAAATTGGATGCACATGTGTAAATACTACATTATCTCTCTAGTGTGAGAAGCCAAAAGAGTAAACAAGTACTATAGTGTATAATAGCTGTTGTGAGAGAGGTAGAAATAGTTTAAAATAAAGGAGAACTAGGAAGGAGGAGAAGGAGGGGCGAAGAAAGGAAGGGAAAAGAAAGAAATGATAAAAGGAAGATAAAATAGAAACAAAAATTTGTAAATGAAGAGAGGAAGAGAGGTTGAACAGAGCGGAGGGGAATGGGACAAAGGAGGAATCAAGATCTGACATGCACAGTTACAAATTTCCTATGACAACTATGGACATTATGCATATCTAAATGGTACCAATCAATTTAATTTTTCAAAACTATGTGGTGTTTCCTTACATGCAGCTCGCCAACAGTGGCTTTTGCATGCTTTGGGACATTTTTCCTTGTCTGTGACTGTTAAAAGCCTTGATACTTGCTGGATGACGCTTGTGTTGGCCTGTTGTGAATAACACCTTGTCCAAATGATTCTCACTCTTCTGCAGGAAACATGAACACATTTTGAAAACTGTCAAGTAGTTCATCTAGGGATCTAAACAATGCCTGAATATTCTAGATCCCATCAACGTTACATCTAAATGAAAATCGAAAGGATGCAGTTTCTACCAATAACTTTTCTTTTGACATCAATATTCTAATTTCAGGGCAGTCTCAAAACAATCATGTATATATCTTTTGATTTACAATTATGAATAGAGTGACCATATAGTTTCAACCAAACCAGAATACTTGTAAGAGCTAAAGTAAAAACTATTAATAATTATTCAAAAACAGCAAACATAAACTGGGAATATTCTGGCAAACAAGAACATGCAGTCACCTCAATTATAAAGCTCAGTATGCATATCTTCAAGATTAGCTAATGCAGTTCTGTTTAAAAATTTTATCATGTTTATTAATCTACAGTGAAAATGAAACACTGAATGACTATTATTTTTTAGGCATCATTATGAGTTACTTACTATAGCTTTCTGCTATTATGGTTATGGGGAATGCTTTATGCCTAAGTTTTCCCATAAACTGACAAAATTGCTCACATCATGAGAATACAAACTCATAGAAATAAATACATTCTTAGAGTTCATCTTGTGTAATTTTTAAATTTATAGATAACAAAATTAATATAGAGGAAGGTAAAGTAAATTGATCACTATTGTACCTACCTTTAATTATGGAGCCCAGAATATAAACACAGGTGCTCTAATTCTCAGGTAAAACTCATCAACTTGAGCCCACTTTTTCCATTATTTAGCATATCTTTTTTTTCCTTTGAAGATGGTGGTTAGGACAACTGCTAACTAACGTTAGCACTGGAAACCACTAGAAAAGTCATACATAATAAAACCTGTGAAAGGCATCTGAGTGCTCCTGAGGTAATTTGGACCAGAGGGAAGAAGTGCAAGTGGGCAGCTATGAGAAATGGACATGCATTTAGTGGTTATTTGTTTCCCTTTGGAGACACTTGATGATTCTAGGTACAGGGTAAAAAGCTGAGAATCTTAAATTTTGTCTCGATAGAGAATCACAGATGGGAGATGCCACAGGTGCCTTTTTGGACAAATGCAAAACTGGGTACTGGATGGGTGAAGCTCTTAGTGAGAAGGAAGGATAAATAGCCTGAGCCCTGACACAGCTGGTTTTCCCCTTAAGGTATCTGTTAAATTAGCTGCAAGGAACAGGAGCATATGAAACTAAGCAGGATGTCTTTAGTACTCACAAAGAGATTTGTTTTGCAGTCTTACTGAGAAAAGACTATTTAAGGTAGGAGCCCACAAAATGGAGTCCCAGGAAAGTACCAGTTTCTAAAACAAAAAATGATAAGAATTGGCACTTCAAGAAATCTATGCTTTGTGAGTCAAGCATGGTGTAGATGCCTGTGATTCAAGCACTCTGAGAGACTGAGGCAGGAGGACTGCAGCAAGTTCAAGCCTTGCTTCCTGTGAAAGAGGACATTGCCCCTTCACATAGACACAAGGTTAAAGAAAAGTAAACTCACCAAATGATCCAGATTCTTCAATTATCAAATGCTTTAAAACAAACATGTTCAAAAAATAGAAAAAGAGATAAAATAAAGGAAAATGAGTAGGTCATCAGAAAGTGAGAACTATAAAATAGACTTCAATTGGAATTTTGGAACTGAAAATCAATGTTAAAATTAAGTCTGTAATAGAAGGATCTTATAGCACGTTGAACACAGCAGAAATTTGGATTAGTGACTTGGTAGATAGGTGAGAAGAAAACAAGCATATTAAGGTACAAGAAAAACAGCATTTTAAAATAATTGTAGGGAGAAAAGATATGTAAGGCACAGAAAAAATATATAATATATTACAGATTAAAGGTCTAGAATGGTAAGAGAGATTGGAGCATGGGCAATCTAGGAGGATAAAATAAATGAGACTTTAAAGGATAAATTATTTTTAATATTTATATATGTATATATACATGAATGAAGCACATAGCAGAAAAATTAATTATCCAGCGATAGTAAGCAATAAGAAAAAAAATCCATTCTTGTTAGACCACAGCCTCTTCCCTTTCTTCTTGTGAGAATGTCTCCATTACTCTCCTTTGCCTGGTGACATTCTGGGTTCACAGTCACCTATCTATAGGCCCACACCTGTCAAAAGGGTATCCTTTTGTGCTGTTTTCAAGGTTTATACAATCTGCTCTTCCCTTTGGGCAGCTAACAGTTTCACTCTCCACATTGCTTTAGTGTATTAATGTCCTGTTTTTGAAAGCCCTCATTAAAGATGCAACCAGCGGAACAAAGTAGTCTTTCCACATCCAAAACCATAATAACTCATTTGGCAGCTATATTCTTTCACACTCTGGGATTCGCCCTCCACCATTCTCCACTCTTTCATGTTTTGGGATGTTGAGATAATTGCAACAGCTTCCCACAACAGGACCGTGCTAAACACAAGCAGCCTCATTTCCCTGCACACCTAATATTCTCTGAAATAAACTAGGTCTGTGTCTTTGCATATTCCATGCTTTCTGTACAGTACCAGTCTCAGCCATGTCTTCCTGCCAAAACCCATTACACTAAATACTGACATTTCCATGAAATATTTTTTCTTATCTTGTTGGCTAAATATAATTTTTCCATTTATGTTCTCTTTTAAAAGTAATATGGTCGGTCAGTCATAAAACCATGTTCTCTGGAATTACATCACCTACAATTTGAACTTTACTGTTTAAAAATCAAATGACTGTGCTAAGTTTTGTGGTGACAATCAAGGGCTCCAGCATGAGTTCCCAGTATATCTTTGGGACTGGATAAAAGTCAGAATGTTTTCTGGAGGCAGTGAAGTACATGTGGATCAAATACAGCTTCTCAAGCAAAGAAGGAGTGATAGGTGGGGATAACCATCAATAAGCTGATGCAATGAGCAAAGTTTGAGGTACTTGTCATATGGAATCCAAGATAGCTCAGCAGCTTACAAAGGATGCAAACATGTGCATGAAGCTACTCCATCTTTCTTTTAAGTTTTGATAAAATAAATGAGAAGAACATAATTTTCCAGGGTCCTAGAGGCACAGGGCAACAATGACTCAGATGGCTTCAATAGTGCCTGAACTGCTTTGGACTGTTCTATCTTTTATTGAAAATTGGGCTATTTCAGCTGGGTATTAGAATAAGATAACAACTAAATTGTGTAATAATGTGAAATAATCAACTAATTTATGCAGCATAAGATGGATGGGGGAAGAAAAGTTGAAAAGTTATTGTGACAATTATGGACAAGAAATTTGGAAACTGATCTTGTCTAAATTACTTCAACCAGTATCTGGACTGACTTAAATGTGGCTTAGAATGTAGGATACTAAAAAGGAGAATCCTAGCCAAATTACAGGAAAAGGATAAGGATTAAAGTAATGTATGGATTTTCCTTGTGTATTCATCTTCCTTTATTTACAGTTTCTGGCCTTTTATTGACATGGTTTATGCCATCTGATTGATGTCTACAGGCTGTATTCCTTTGCTCTAGGGCTTCTGGGTGAGTTCAACCAATGGGAGAAGCTAGCAGGAGGTGAAAGTGTTTGGATCCTTTCCCCAGCACCCCCCACTTTAACACCTAATTATTGGGTTCCTCACTACATTTTACTTATCCTATTAGTCCTCTCCACACATTCAGAAGGGGTCTTTTCATAAAAGTTCTTTCACTTGAATGACTGAAAAATTCTATTTTGTATTGAGAATCAGACTTACACAGTAAAATCGTTATAAACTAGAGGTGTATACAGAGAAAAAAATTATTATCTCATGGGTGTTTATTTTTAAGGATAGAAATACCTTTTGTGAGAACAAAAAAACCTTAGTTGTCATCTTGGCCAACATTTATTAAGTATAAGGACGACATCTGGGACTGGAGGAAATATACTCTAAAGCAGAGTAGATGTGGGCAAGGATGCAAACAGTCAATGTGAGAAGTAGGCAAAGGCCTCGCAAAATACACTTTTGTCTACTTCATATATTTTTCCCTTCCATTGTTGGCTCTGAGTTTGAGTTGCTGGTTGTAGCACAACCTACGTAAGAGCAAAAGCAGGAGAACCTATTAGCTCATGGGTGTTAGCTTTGGTAATCTGTGGGCAGAGTGATGGTGTGCATACCATCTAATACTATTAAGAGGGTGCTTGGTGGCTCACAAAGCCAAAGATCTCATGTATCTGACAGAGCTGCCTTACATTTTTGTCATGCTGTAATTTCAGAGACCCATGTTACTTGTTCTGCTAATCATTCAGCATTAGGTAGGAAGACAGTAGTTGAATAAATTTTCCAAAGTGGCCTAGTGCAACTCATCATGGCTGTCCAGGTCATGGCAGCTTTGTCTCTGTTTACATTTATCTACATCCTCCACTTTATGGCAACTTCCTGCACATGAGAAACTTATTTAGTAACTCGGACTATGATTAGCAAAGTTTCAGGATCCTACTTCCTGTCCCAACTCTCAGAGAGGTTTCTCCAGACCAAAGAACATCTGGGAAGACTAAAAGCTCCTGTCAAAAGTAATGCAAACCCCTAGTTAACGTGAGAGTCAGCCTGTATCACTGGAAATGTCTGCACAAGGGATAAACACCTACTTACAGTTTCTCCAACACAGAGCTGAATCTCTACCCCATTCCATGCTTCCAGGAACCATTGGAGCTATCTGTAGACTCAGAAGGTAGCCTTGGAAGGAAAAGCTACCCAAATGACTGAACGAGAAATGCTCATGTGTCTTCCTCTTCCGTGCTCAGTTACATCCAGAGAGGTTAGGCATCTTTGTTTCAAACTTTCTAGTGGTGCTATGTGTGTATTTCTTTCTCTATGATCAGCATGAATTTGATAAAATCTGAAAACCCTACATAATGTATGCCAAGCACATTCCTATTCATTTGCATATAAATTGTCACAGATGACTCCTTATGAAGATTTCTAAAATGCCTCTTAATAAGCATTTTCAAGCCTCTTTTATTTTCCTGTAAACATTCTCTTTATTCTCAAGCTTGCAAAGGTTTGAATTTGGTTTGAAATGGCAAGCCCAGGAATTTTGAGCAGATCCTGACAGGCCCAACCTCTCTGAGTCTTACTTTTCATCTGTCAGCGATTGACTCAGAATCCCCTGGCCAGACGGATGAAGAGTCCCAGCTGTCAACTCACGTCTCCCCCTGGTACTTTATACTCATTGGCTTTAAAAACAAAAGTGTTTTCGTGTTTTAAACACTCATTTACAAACCATTTCTCATCTCTTGAGTCTTGCAATGTTCCCTCTGAGGCCTCCATGCTCCCAGGGGAATTTTTTCTAGTTTAGGAATAAATAGGAAAGAGGGTTGTGGGAAAAACAACTCTCTTCTGATAAGCTGTCCCAGCTGACAAGCCTTCCCCTCAGTCCCATCTACTTAGATCAATGAGCATTTCACTGGCGTAACTAGTTACCTTCCTGGAAAAGGGAAGCTGTTACATAGGCGCACACACAAAGAGGTACACAATGTTAAAAATGCTTCCCACAGATTTCAAGTATGGGAAAAAAAAGTTCAGGGGTGGTATCTTACCTGTTGCAATTCCATAGCAGAGATACCGTCTTCCCTCCTTCAGTTGTATTTTAAGCCAGTTTTTCCTTTTGTTATTGTTTCCCTATATGAGACAGTGTGACCGCATTCCACTGCTCATCTCTTAAGCAGAGTCCTCACTGATCCTGTGTATTCTCTATATGTCAATACAGGTCAACAAATGTGTAACTGGAAATTTTTCACTTTAGCACCAGACCTTGGTGCACTGCTTGATTATTCATCTGAATTCAGATATGCCTGAAATTTGAGCCCATTTTTGTAGACCTAGTATTATATGCATATGCTGCAATACATACCCTGTTAGAAGCTACTGCATATGTGTGTGTGCATGCACATGTGTGTGCGTGCATGTGTGTAAGTGCTACCTTAAAATTTCCCCGTTTCTGATTATTGAGTGTACTTAAATCTAGCAAAGATCTAGCAAAGATCTGTTCTTCTAACATCTCTGAGCAGGCTAAAATAAAATAATCATTGATAAAATAATGATTATGGTGTATCTTATACTTTATGGTCCAAAAAGTTTATGCATAGACAGTCTAATTTCACAAGCAATCTCATTTTTCTCCCTGAAATACAGGTTCAGTTTATTTGCAAATCATATTAGTCACTATGTTAAAGGCATATAGTCATTTTTGTTAGCATTTCAGTGATGATATTGTGAAATTATTTCTTTCCAAACCTAGCCTGACAAATTATGGAAAGAAGGTGGAATTCATTTAATTTACTATGTTTTTCTGGTATATAATGAAATACGTATGAGATGCCTCCTCTCTTCTTATCCTTCATGTAGTACTTAGAGCACACTTCAAATTGGAGCGGAGTAAACACATTAGAAGACGTTTCCCTCCAGGAAACCATTGAAAGAAGAGCAAGAAGGAAGGAAGTCTCACTTTCTCTATGGCAGTGCTAGTGCCTAGATTGCTGCTGTGCACTCTAACCCTCCTTGTGTGGTTCTCCCTCTGGACTGTAGCCCACTACCCCGGCTCTCACTATTGCTGAGCCAGAAGTAAGAGGCAAAAAGAGAGGGGGAGTTTTGCAATGTGTTTATGGTTAAAACCCTAAAAGGTCACCTTTTGTCCAACCTACCATAACAGTTTAGACAGAGTCACGCCCTGCCCTGGCAGGAGGACGGAAACATAGGGTCTAAGTCATTTGCAACAAGCCCTGCAGAGACTCAGGAGTGAATGGATGTGGATCATGTTATTAGAGTGAGGAAGCAAATGACTGTGTGAGAAACTCAGCAATGTCTGTCACCCTGGGAATGTGCAGCTTCATTAGGTAATCATTATAAGCAAAATCTTAATCCTATAGCTTCCTAGTTGGAAGGGCTAGTGTGGCCTACATGGCCTTGGCTCAGTCCCTTTGCACCTATAGCTGAGTCTTCAGGAAAGAATAAGCTAACATTTTCAACACGAAATTTTTTTTTTTTTTAGCCCAAAGGCTATAAGGCATAACTGGGAAAGCACAGCGCAGAGGGTGCAACTTCCCAGCGTCTCCACACAGGCATTGCTATGGGGGCAGTTCCAGTGGTAACACCTGCCTGAGTGGGGGCCAGGACAGTGTGGATGGCATCAGGACCAGTTCTGGGTTGGAGCCAGCACTGGCAAGTGGGAACGTGCATAGGCAGATGGGCGGACCGGTTTCAGTAGAGGAGAGCAACAAGGGAGAACTAAACAGAAGGCACCATCCAAACTGACAAGGCTTTAGAAGTCCAGGCCCGGTTCCCACAACCAGTGTGTGGGAGGGTGGTTGCTTGAAAGAATCCTCAGAAGAGAGAGCTGAGCAAATCTCTGAACAAGAGTACGAGCTTGGTACTATGGCAATGCAAAGTCTATCTATTTAAACCACAAAAGCAATAAAACACACTTCTTTTCCCTTTTCCTCTAAAATTGACCTGGGGCATAGCTTTTGCTTTTCTTATGTCCTCAATGTAACTTTTATAAATTTACCAGTGCATGGTAATTAAGTATAGAGAAGTTAAAATAAAATAACATTTATTCAAATGATAACATTATCTAATGGACAAAGTTAACAACAATCTAAATGTCAAATACTAAAAGACATTTATCAGTAGCTTTTCTCTAAATTAATAATCTAGAAGTTAATACTCAAAATTATCTTCTTCTAAGCTTTTTATAAAAACAGAACAATATGAAAACTACGCCCTCTTTTTTAAAATGTCTATTTTCTGTGTGTCAGTACGCAGTACTCCAGTCTTCAAAGTGACAAAGGATGCATCTTTATGTAAATACTTTGAACTGTCTGTAGTACAGATTTCCACACAAGAGTCAAATTAAAATTCATTCCACATGCTTTGAAAGTTCAGTACTCTACTGGGTGAGTTTGGGTAGCTGCAGAGCAGCCCAACGCATTTCATTTTCCATTGACTTGATATTTAAGTTGACTGTTGAATTATTTTAAAGCATGACTAAAAATTGTAAAAAAAGCCCCAGGAATTCATAGATCCAGAAGAATTCTGCGCTCAGACACATTCTCTAAGCTATATGTATTTTCTCAAACTATTATTTCTTGTCCCCGAAAAATCTTCTGAATGTTCTGGGATTTACAGTGACCGAAGAAAATGGTCTTCACAAATGGCAATTTGCTACATAAAAGTCTTTCAGCAAACAAACCTTGTCCACACCTTCCATGCAGCTGCTCCTCAAAATTTGAAGAGCAAGGAGTGAAGAAAAGAAAGGGTAACTTTTCTTTCCAGAGGGCAATGAGATGTCTACGGAATATATTATTTGATTTCTATATTTTTATTTCTTTCCCTTAAAGCCAAAGAAGATTTTTAAATTTTGACAGTATCTGGAGTGGAGGGAGGGGTAGGAGGAAACTGGCAAATGCGGGATCAAATATGAAAAGTAATTGGCTTTCCTTATGATTTAATTCTGAGGAAAAATGCTGCAGGAGGTTCAAGTTTTATTGCCATTTTTGTTATTTTTATTTTGTATTGGCTTTGCTCTTAAAGTGTCTAACCTCCTTCATTCACTGTGGTCTTCTGCAGAAAGCAACTGAACACTGTAGATCCTGTGATCAGTCTTGGATAAAACAAAGTATTAACAAAGATTTTCACTTTCATTTCCCCTCTACCTTCCCCTAAGACTATGAGGTTCTCACATTATAATTTCAAGATTTCTTCCCTTTTCCCTTTTTTTATGCTGGCAAAACCTGCTTTTCACTTGTATTAAAACTGTCAAAACTGCCCAAAGGGAAAAAGTATATGTTTTCCCCTTGGTACTGAAAAGAGTGAAGAAGCATATTTTGGCAGTTTCAGCGTAGGTGTGAAATTTTTCACACAGCTCTCCTAGGGAGGTACACAAGTCTGGCCCTGTTAAAGCATCTGATATTTCATGGATGGCAACTTCTTTAAAAGGTATGGCCTAGGGCTAAATTAAAAGATGGGGATTTACACTAGAAATGATAGCATTCGGCTGAAACAATTGTCAATCTATGAAAGATGTTGTTGCATATTTAGAAAACAAATGATGTCCCTTTAAATTTTTTTCCCATGGCAAGTTTTACTATAAAATAAAGATTTGCAGTTATACATCAAAAATATATTTTAGCCTGCACAATGTACAACATAACAATGCAAAATATATTAGAATGTGAGGTATTGATTTTACCTGAATGCATATCAGTTAGTGAAATGTAGAAACCAATAAGGAATCAGTGTGGCTGGGTAAGAGATCTCTAGATGTAATTTGTTTTTACATTAAAACCTATTATGGGCTTTGCTACATTTAAAAGGCACAGCGTTTATTCACAGAAAGTTTTTTAATTCAATCAAATCAATTGCATCGATTTAATATTCCATATAAAACAAGTCTTCAATTACATTTGACAGGTTTTGATGACTGTCACATACTACCAAAGCCTGGCTAAATTCTCTGTATTGTTTTTTTCCTAAAGATTTGGCTGTCCAAATATAAAACTAAGTATTGACTTCATTTTGCGTATAATTTATAGGCCAATCTCTTGCTGATTTTAACCCATTATTTGTTTAGTAACAACGAAAATTTATTCAAACCAGATGTTTACTCCCCAGCCTCTGATTTTTGTCAGTTTTAGAATGTCTCAGGTTAATAGTTGACCAGATACAAGGGAAAAGAATTGTAACTTTTAATCAAATAAGATTTACATAGACCATCCCCAACTCTTACATATCAAGAATGTCTCAATACAACAAACTTTATTTTAGTGTATCCCCAAAACTCATACTGCATTAAAATATTACTCAGATTTTTTTTTCGAGTTAGTGTCTGGGATTCCTTTTCAATCCTTGTAAATTTACTAATGAACTTTTCAGATCTATGGCTCTAATTCTTAGTTTTCATTACACAATCAGTTTTAACATTATGGAAGACTCTCTGTAATAGAGAAACTTTTCCTAATTCATTATAGCACTTGCTCAAACTTTGGTGTTTTTTTTTTTTCCAACAAGAAAATTCTACTTTGTAAACACTTAATAGTGTATTCCTATGGTAAATTGAAATCTTTTTCTCCATGTTGCATACTTACATTCATTCTGTTCCTGGAGACAGGAACAGAAATTCCTACTTCTTCTTGGCCTTCATTTATTTGGATTGAAAGCCTTCAGTTTTTTTACTCTGTTGGCCTCAAGTTCATAATCTTTTCTCTGGAGTACTCAGTCACTCTCCCCTCACCTCTTGAATTTCATCTTAACTTTCATGATTCTTCCTGAATAATTTGTCTTCCTTGCCAAATGTTCTGTTATATGCTATTTCTGTATTTCCGCTTTTTTCCATAAAGGAATTTAAAACATTTATCCTGATCAAGAAACTAGCTAAAACTGGGGCATGGGATTTTGACATTTGCATGAATCATAATTCAGGTCCTGAGAACACTAAGTTCTTAGACCTTGTGGATGTAGATCCTCTCCTCATTGTGTGTCTCAGCATCCACCCCAGGCAATCATCAAACCAAAAGCTTAAGAACCAGGCAGGGAATTTCTCAAATGCTCCAAATAGCTGCACATCACTACAGATTATGACTGGTTGGATTTAGGGAACATTTTTTTGGCTGGGAAAACATTCCAATGGGATAGATTAATCTATGTAAACCACATAGCTCAGCTGAAACTGCTGTTCGGCATTCTAAATTGCCAACTTCGTCTCCTTTCTGCACAAAAATGCACATTTCTTCCTATAATAAAGATATTTTATAATAGCAATAAGGCAACTCCAGGGTGTGTGGTTATCACGAGATAATCATACCCTAGAGGGATTACAGACACTTGGCTGTGCCTCATAACACCCCATGTGTGTGTTTATCTCATGATAACCACACTCGCTTTTGTATCTTATTGCCTAATTATCCTCTTCTAATGCAAAATACTAATTTTTTGTCTGAAACAATATGTGCAAGGATGCATTGCTAAAATTCACAGGAGGACATTGACAATGCTGCTGTTGCTCAGCATTCACTTCTCTTAAGGAAACTGATACCCAGGATGAAACTTCTAAGACTAATTTGTGAAATTGTGTCTATCTTTGAATAAATAAAGGGATACATAAGGGCTCTGATTTACGCACGAATGCATTAACCTATATTACTCAGACTTTTTTTAATTAAAAAAATTAAAGGGACTGGGGAGATGGCTCAGTGGAATAAGCACTTCCCTGGCAAGTGCAAGGGCCTGCGTTCAATCC
>NDGM011193722.1:0-10878 GCA_002564305.1 Octomys mimax | reverse complement strand
GTTAAGACCAAGATAAAGCAGGACCTATGCAACAAGAGTTGTAGCTTTTGGGTCTGATAAGGAATTTTAAATGAAACAAACCAGAATGTAACATATTATTGAAAGTATTGAAATTTTTTCTAGCAATTCGGAGATATGTTCAACAAATTCATTTTAATTAATTTTTAAAATCTATACCACATAATTTCATACATTTTGCTCTGTAATAAATATTAAAGACACCAGCAATTATTAACATTAGAACAATTTATATGTAATGATTTAATTGAAAATAATATGCCTTATACCTTTACATGTAAATATGATAAAACATAACTAATTAAAGAAGGTAATCTGATTTAAGTTATATATCTTTACATTGATCATATGATCAAATCTTTATGTTTCACTATCAGTTACAAAGTAAAGGTGTTAAATTTGGAAAAAAAGAAAACCTATACTTGAGTCTTAATTCTGAAAATAAGTCATTCAATTTCTAAGGACTCTGTCATCCATTTACTGAAATAAATAACAATGTCATTTTCAACACAGATGCTTGACACAGTATACAGAGTCCACGACAAACCACTGTACATGAGGACTATAAACTGTGAATTGCAAAACGTACTAAGATAGAAATAAAACATTTAGGAAAGAAAATACAAAGAAACAAGCTAGGTGGCATTATAATAGAAAGCGAAGATAACTAGTAATTCATTGTACACAATAATACTTCATTATAAAAGATGTTGTAAAAACTAATTACAGGGCCCGGGAGATAGCTCCCTGCCCAAGAAGCACAAGGTCCTCTTAGTTTCACCCCCAGGAAAAAAGAAAGAAGAAAAATTTGAGAAATTTTTGATGTTTAAAAGACTAACTTTTTAATATATATTTCTCATGGTGAATTATATTGTTGAATACATTCAGATTATTTTATTGTTTTTTGAAATCTAGGCATCCTTATACACATAAAGAACCAAGTTACTATCTAAATAATTCAATCGCAAGGGAATATATTTCAAGAATAAAATTGCTTTAATTTTTCACTGGAATTTGTTTTATAAACATTTATCTATAAGGGATGGCGAGATAGCTCAGTAGACTAAACATCTGCTTAGGCAAGGGCAGGGACCAGGGTTTGATCCCCAGTACCACAGCCATGCTGGCCCCACCCCTGGGCATGCTGAGCCGGGCACTGAGACCAGGCATGGTAGCCGCCCCTGGGCATGCTGAGCTGGCCACTGAGACCAGGCGTGGTAGCACATGCCTGTAATCTCAGTGCTGCAGAGGCTGAAAACAGGAGGATCACTTCAAGTCCAAGCTGTGTAGTGAGACCAAATATATTAAGAAAAACAAAAAAGTTCATCTATGGACACACACCTGCGTGCGTGCGCGCACACACACACACACTCACTGTTTTCTTTAGTGACTTTTACCAATGAAAGCATGTTATGATATACATTCAAATTTATTTATACTTAACATTTATTGTAAAAAAAATAGGCAAAGTATTACATTTTAGGTGATAATGGTCATATTGTAAAGCATATGTCAAAATAAAAACTTATTCAGGGCTTTGAAACATTTTTGTTATGACATAGTAAGTTTTATTATCATTATATTGTATAGCCATCATAAATTTATCAATAGATTAGTTCTTTTCTTTTAAACAAAATAAAAAATTTCTATTAGGAATAACTTCACTAAACAAGATAATAAGAATTGAATAATGGTTGTTATATCCTCAAATTAGTTGTTCAGATTATCACATATAAGCACGTAAACTTGGTCAAAAAATTAAAAAGGAGGCCAGGTAGAATAAGCACTTCCCTGGCAAGCACAAGGGCCCTAGTTCAATCCCCGGTTCCATGAAGAAAAAAAAAAAAGATTAAAAAGGAAAAAATTAAGCATTAACTGTTCCTTTTGGCAAACCAGTAGACATCAGCAGTACCATCATCCAAGCTATCCTGTGTATATACATATATTTTTTCCATTCCTCCTTTCTTTCCTCCTTTCCCTCATCCCAGTAGTTCCTTCCCTTTGAGTGGTTTTTTTCCCTTTCACAGTATCTACTGTGCCTTTCTGATTTTATTTACTCTTTCAGTTCCTTCCTCTAAAAGACAGCCCAATGTGTACATATGCAGGTCTGATTTATTTCACTTATGAGTATGGACTCTGGTTACATCCATTTACCTATCCTTAAAAAACTAGGATTGGAGGTCCCATTCAACCAAGCTACATCACTTCTACATAAATTATGTATCAGCCATACTTACTCATTCAAATTTCACATTAGCACTTTTTAACTGTGTTATTTAAAGCTAGGCAAGTTTTAACTTTGGAATTTATTAATATCCAATAAATACTATTATTTCTGTCTTTGTACTATGAATATGTTGACATTCATTAAATCATATATCTTTTTAGTAATATCTGGCTTTTAATTTATGTAATGTCTTAATTATAAAACAGAATTTTTAAAATTAAGAAGGTATATTTTTAACTGGGGAAAACAACTCAGAGGTCTAAGTGGCTGCCTAGCAAGTGTAAGGACCCAGGCTCTATCCCCAGCACCCCCATGTCATGCCTGCCCTGAAACCTGGGGCATGCTGGGCTGGCCATGAAAACCAGGCATGGTGGTGTATGCCTGTAATCCCAGTGCTGGGGAGGCTGGGACAGGAGAATCACTATGAGTCTGAACTATGCAGCAAGATCCTGTGTCAAATAAATAAGTTGTAAATTTTAGGTATAAATAATGATCATATTCATTATAGGGAATTTGTACCCATATGTGATATAACTTGATTCTTGTTTCCATTCCCCTACCCTCCTTTCAAAACTTCTTTCCCTCCTTATATACAAAAGATTTGTTTCCATTTTTTTCCTTTTCTCATTGTTTTCTTTTCCATTCCTTCCTTTCCCCCCTACCCACTTCCTAATTCCCTTTTCCATTTAAACATTTTCTTCCTGTTCCACAATTTCGATTACACCTTTTGGTCTGTATCTACACTTTTGATTTATCACACCAGAGAAACAATATGGCATTGACACATTTTTAAAGTAGCATCTTTAAAATCAATTGTACTACTTGATTTTAATAATTTCATTTATTCTTTGACTTTTCAGCTAATGTATAAACTTATCAACACATTAATAAACACAAAGGTGTCAGTATTGACAGAATATAAGATGCTACTGAGAGAATTATAAGGAAAATTTGTATTGATAATACGAACTTCACAAAGGATACAGGGGCCGAGAAGATGGCTCAGTGGAATAAGCACTTCCCTGGCAAGCGCAAGGGCCTGAGATCAATCCCCGGTTCCACCAAAAAAAAAAAAAAAAAAAAAAAAAAATCCAAACACAAAGGATAATGGACAGAAGAACCATCATAGATAAATTGGACAGAAAGATCTACAACCAACTTAGTGATACCAAAGTCAATGTTCTTCCAGTTTTAACTGAAGTAATAGCTTAATTTTAAAAAATAAGAATCAGCAAGACACACACACACATATTATGTACATGTATAATGTACTTACTGACAAACCCCCAAAATGAAAGCTTTCATACACTTATTTTACCAATGGAACATGTTATCAAATAAGGTATATTTGATAAATATCGTAACTATATTACCCACTCTTTACATTAAAAAAGAAGTAATTGTGAAAAGGATAAACAGAAGAATTTTCCATTATTGGACGTATATCAAGAAAATAAGAGTGCTTTGGGATTCATATTAAGATATTTGGAGTTGTTTTTCTTTTTCTTCTTACCAAAAAATTCCCTCAGTGGAAAGAAGTTCCTTGAGATTAGTGACCAATGGAGGTTAATGGCCTGAGACTACACCTTTAGCAAAGGACTCCTCCCAGTCATTCGTTAATCCCCATGAAATGTCCAAATCTACAGTTACTGTTGCTTAATTATAACCCAAACGGAACCATGAGAAATGAAAATCGCAATGCCATTGGCTAATGTATAAGAATTAGGTGTTCCAAGAATGTTCTGTACATATCAATTAAAATTGCATCACCCTTAAAAAGTCCACATGCCTATATTTCTTTTCTATTTTTGGTTCATCATATCAATAAGGACTTCAATGCTGGGCATTTTCTGGGTATTAATAGCCAGTGGACGCTAATGGCCCTTGGCTGCATCTCTGCCATCCACTCCCCCCCTTAGCCATTCATCCCTGTGAAATGCCCAGCTCTTGCTTAATTAACTTTACGAAGTAGTTAATGCAGATATGACACAATGGAAAGACTTTTATTTATAAGGCTTAAAAAAACCCATCAACTTAAACAAATTCAAAGAATCCAGTTTCAAATTTCTGAAACTTACACTGAAAATTAAGAATGAAAAGGACCATGAGATGTAATATGTTTCAGATAACATTTTAGACATGACCTCATCTACCTTGGAGTCAAAAGGGTTCCAGTTCTTCGTAAAAGTTTATCCTGTTTCTGTCAGTTACTTATTCCAGTGCTTATTTAACACCACCATGTTTCTCATTAAAAGCATGTTGAAATGAAAAGAAATGACTGTTTAGATGTAAGCACTCTTAGAAAAATTATCAAGTCTCATCCACATGCTTTATCTCAGTACTGTACACATTTAGATTTGCAAATAAAAATTACTTGTGTCCGAGTCATTTAAACTTAATAGGTTTTAGCACCCATTCTTTCTGAAGGAAAAAAATTGGTTTAAATTGTAAGCCTACTATTTTATTAGCCTGTTAAGAGGGCATTGTTCAACCCTAGCAGCAACTAATTAAAAGAACACAGTGTCTATGTCAAACTATCCAGTCCCCTAGATGCTACTGACGAAGATGCTCTTTTTCTGCATCCAGTTGCACTTTTGTCAGCTAGTAAATATTTAGCTGTGGTAGAAATCTACCTGACATGCTCTGCCTCACCTGACAGCAGCATTTGCAAGAGCCCCACCGAGGCCTACAATTAGCCCTGGCACATAATTATAGCCTTCAGGAAGCATCAGCTCCAGAATACATTATCTTTCCTACAAAATCAAGATCTCTTCAATTATACTGGTGAATGTCATACCAGTACATAATTCGAAAGTTAAGATTCTGTCTATACCTATTAAACATATGGACTGTAAAGACAGTATAATACATACTAGTATTTGTGATGCATAATACTTTAGACAGGTTTCTACGGATTATTTTGTTAATCCTTTCTCACGATATAACCACAAGTGATTTCATTTATGACTTCTGCAACTATACAGTTATTTCCTTATATTTATGTGGTTTGATGTAGAATCAAATGGCAGTTGTTTGTGATAAATCTTTTTACTTTGAATAGTTATCAAACTGTAGCAATGATCAAATTGTAGTGACTAATCTTAGAGACTACCTTCTAAAAATTCTTATACATTGGCCATAAACTACATACAAAATAAACTAATGTAGTAAAAACATTAATGTTTCTATGAATATAGATGTCTGAAAAACATGAAGATCACTACAGACATAGGCAGATCTTCAAACATTTATTTACAAAATTAATGGATTTTATTTTACTATAAACATTTTAGAATAGATGAAAATCTTCCCACCTGAGAAACAAAAATAGAAGATCTGGAAAAAGAAACATACCCTGTTTTGGCTTATGTGGTCAAAAAGCATGTACATTTTGTAGGTTAGATCCTACATTCCCACACAAAAATGCAAGCATAAACATAGGCGACTTAAATCATTAATGGATCATACCTCCACTTATAATATGATCTTTCCTAATTGGTCGAAATTTTTTTTTATAAAAGAACCTAATTTATGCATAGAAAAGAGACATTTGGCAACGCAAAATTTTGATGAGCTATAACACAGTTCACAGTAATTGTGTGTAATCCTTCCTAACACACACATTTAGCCAAAAAAGTACAGTAAAACCAACATATACAATACAGTGGGGAAAACTATCATAGAAAATCTAGTAATCAAGTATAACAATAAAGATATTTCTATAAAATGCTGGTGAGTAAACATTTGTATATACACGTTTCATTTTTCCAATCTTTAGATAATTCATCAGCCTGAATAAAAGCCTATATCTATGTTGTATTTACAAAATTATGAAAAAATAGTGTAAGCCAGTGATAGAACACGTGCCTAGAATGGCTAATGGCCTGGCATGTGTGATGTTCTGGATTAATTTTTGGTACAACAAGAATAAGAAAAAAAATAATATACGGCTTAAATAAAGACTGATATTTTTCTAATACTAAGTTTTATATCATACTTTCCTTTTGTGGTCACAACAGTTATTTCATTTTACTTTTGAACAATAACTATATTTAGACACATCAATTTAAATATACCTTTTTCAGGCTGTACTGGGAATGGAACTCAGGACCTCTTGCTTACCAGACAGGTGTTGTGCCTCTGAGCTATACCGTGGGTCCCTGAATATTACTTTAAAGCACTAGCATTTCATCTGCTTTTATCATAATGAGACTCGATCTAATTTATGAATTTTTATGTTTGAACCTAAATTTTTATGTTCATTCATTAACATAATAACAAACCACTTAAGATATGATAAAAATGAGTATTTTTGTGCACCAATATGAACATGCAAATATAACCAATAGCATCGATATGCACAAATTTTTAGTCCAATGTCTTCGATAACAATGTATGTAACTGGAAGGGGTTAAAGAAAGTCGAACACATAGTTTCAACTTGCTTGCCAAATCCTACATCCCCTTGGGAATAAAACTCATATGTTGCAAACATGTAAAGTTGAATGTATTTATGTAAAAATTCCTATTTCTAAACGTACTTTAAAAATAAACCTGTGACAGGTCATTGGAACTGCACACCGCTCCTTTAGGTAGGAGCTTCATTCTCCAATCCCTGCAGCTCTCCACTGACTCCTTAACAGAGACACTGGTGCTTCCACCCAGTCACTGTTTTTCCAGATCATCCTATAGAAGACTTCATAATTTTGTGTAGTGTATGTGTGTGCGTGCATGTGTGTGTGTAAAGAAGGGTGCACAGATGGGGCCACTGGGATTTCTGATGAGTGTAAAGATGTCATAATATCCCCTCTGTATCTTTCTACATAGCCTTTCTTGAGCTAGGCTTTTAAATGAATAATCCCAAAATCAAAGGAGCTGCACCTTTACTAAGCAATTTGGGGATTAATCTTCCTTGCCTTTTCACTATCAGAAATGAGTTAACATTTCCCAATTTGACTAATGTGTCATTATTTTTAAGCTGTTTAAATCCTAAAATCAATTAGAATAGTGAATGTAGAATAAAGAAATCCTGGAAGCCGCTAAGGACTCTCCAAAGTGTTCAGATGAATTCCTCTTACAAAAATGGCTCAAGTATTTTTAGTCAACTTCTAATATTTATACAAATACATGTATCCACCAAGGGCCATGTTTGATCGTGGTAAATACCTTTAGCCTAGACAATTATGATTAATCCCATCTTTTTCATTCCTGGAGTCATCCACAATGTAATGATATAGTATTTATGACAATGCATTGATATGTAGATGTTTCTAACGATCGGCCAGCAGGATCCTTATAGATTCCATGAAAATGAGTTTCACCATATTTATAACTCCACTCCTTTCAACTGTGAGAAATATTTTTCTCTAGCTCCAGAGCCCTTCATTAGCAGCAGTGACTAATCATGCTGTAATGTGAGGTATGCTTCTGAATTGACTAAGGATTGCAATATCTTGCACTCTCACAAAAGTTCATTTCAAGGCCCTAAGTATGGAGGTTCTCATCAAGTGAATCTTGATCAGTAAATACATCAGAATCTCCAAAAGCAAGGCCCTGTTAACAGTACTATATTTAAGGTTCTTCATAGGATTACTTTTTCAGTAGAACCACTAGCCTATAAAAGATTCAAAAATCATCTCTCCTAAATTATATGAGTTATATTAATAAAACAAAGCTGCTCAGAGAGTTCAATTGGTTAGCTGCTAGCTGGCTATATTGACACTATGTCCAAATTCATAGTATCCTTCCAAGAAGTATTTCTACTTTCTAATAAGTTTATGATCTAACTGCAGTGTGAGGATACTTGTTTTTCATAAAATAGCATCAAATTTGCTTTTAAACCCTTCCTTTTCAGTGGTTTCTATTATCAAGGGACCCTTCCTTATTTCAGACCAATTAGGTAGTAATGCATTAGTGGAATCCTTAAAACTGAGGCAGAATGTTTTAGACATTTTATACTTCATATAATCTCCAGCGGAATAATGTCTATTAGGATAAACATGCATAAACCCAGTGCGACCTAGTGTTTGTTATTCAGAGAAATGAGTCTATTTAGTAAAAAAGGATGTTGGGATTGCCTAGTTGTGAGCTTTTCAGCATATGGATAGGAATGATAGCCCAAATATAGACAAAGGGATTGAAACAGAAAATTTTCAAAAGGTGGAAGTAAAAGGAAGATGATAGTGCAACAAAAAACGTACAACCTAGGAACTATTCATGGCTCAAGGAATGGCGCAGTGCAGATCTCTTTCCCAGAAGCCAGACCAGAGAAATTTCAGGAAGAACCTAGTTTGCAAGGAAAAAGGGTTGACTTTTATCTGTTGGTATTAAACTGATAATAATTAGAAAAATTCAGAGGGTAAACGGAGGTACAGAAAATGCACTTGAGTAAAACAGCAATAAGTTCCTGATATTTTCTTTAGGCTGCCATGATTAGTTGTATTATTATTATTACTATTATTATTACTATTATTATTTTATTCAGGTGCATTTGCTGCATCTCCATTTACCTTCTGAATTACTATGTGAGGTCTCACTCGTATTTCCCGAGATGAACAACTTATTAATGAGACAATACAATATCAAATCATACTAAATACAAACCTTGTTGAACAGTGATTGTTAATATATAATTTTTTTCCTGAATTTGTTTTTTCTTACAAAAACAATGTTTTGTTTACAAATGGCCAGTTTAGCATTTTGAATTCACTTTTCTTTGATCAAATGAATAAGAAGGTATAAATTTCCTGAGGTTAGAAAAAAAAGTCCACCTTTTTTTTTTTTTTTTTTTTTTTTGGTATGAGGGATTGAACTCAGTACCTTGTACTTGCCAGGCAGGTGCTTATTCTACTGAGCTATCTCCCCAACATTTCATTTTAAAAAGCTTCTTTGTATGTTATTTATTTTATAAGTTTTCATAAGGATTCACACACACACACACACACACACACAGTTAAGCTTTTTTTCCTCTGGGCTGGTAACCTAGCTGTCCTAATCACCCCATAATTAAAATGAAACCCACTCAGGATAATTGGCCTTCCTCTCTAATTGAAAACTGGGTAGATAATGATTTGGCCCAGGGAAATGCCTCTCATATTGTAATATGAACTACCATCTGTCTATTAAATAATCATTGTAAAATATTATGATATTAATATAAATGACTACTGTAGGGCTATTATAAAATGGTCCTTATAGTAAGTTAATTTTTTTCATTTTGCTGAGTCACCCATTTCTTTTTAGGAAATAAGTGTGCCTTTTTAGGGTTGATGAGGGGAAGGGCAATAGCTTTGTCACGCAACACAGGTATGTTCAGAATGCCTGCAACGCTTGCTATGCCAACATCTGCCAATGAATACCACCAACATTAAACCAAGAAGCTAGGACAAATTACATGACAATATTCATTACATACATGCAACTGAGAGAGCTTAAATTCCTCAGGTAAAGCTACATAGTTATACCCGATGGAAACAGAAAAAAGAAAACTACTTTATTATTATTATATCAACCTGTCCATCTTACTAATTGCTCAGGGTCCAGAAAAATCATTGGAACATACCCGATAAATATTATGCAAATACCCAAACTTTGTCATTCCTAAACGGAAATTTATTTGAATAAAAAAAGGGAGGAAAATAATAGATCCTGAAAATAACCTCGACAGATACTATCAACAGAACAACCTAGTTATGTGTCAAAAAAAGAAAAACGATGAACAGGTAAGCACCAGGGCTACCCTCAGAAACACCGAACACAGCAAGTAGCATGGAATGTGGAGAAGCAAGGTCCACGGTCACTCAACTAAGAGCATGAAGTATACAGAGGCCACAGGAGCAGAACGCATTCGCCTTCCTAGTCGCAGCCAGTCCTAGGATAAAAAGAACGTCCTTGATTTCATACTGGCATCCGGGATGGATAATCTGTCTATTTGCAGGCATGAAGTAGGTCTTGTGAAATGTGTAGGTGAAACTGAATGCATGTTCCTAATAAGGACAAGGTCAAGCCCTACCTATGTAGATCAACATCAACTACTTAGCCAGACTTTACTTAAGACCCTGGGGAAGTCAACAGCTCCAGAGCTGCCAAGGAAATTCAAAAACACACAGAACTGCCACAGGAGTGAGGAAAACTCCAAATCACTAGCTTCCTTGGCAGTCACTGAAAGTGCCTAAGTAAATTTTCAGGATTTGGGGATTTAGGATGCAAGTATTTGGAACAAAAGAGAAATATTTTCTTTGCAAACCACACCTGCTCTGAAATATTAGCTCCAGTGTAAACATGGAAGGATCCCTTCCCTCTATTCCGCCACCCACTGCACAGTGCAATAAAGAACTGGGGCAGGGCTGGCGCGGTCGCTTAGAGGACTAAGTACCTGCTTAGGCAAGCTCAGGGGCCAGGGTTCGATGCCCTATACCACAAGCTGCAACAGGCCTGCCCCGCGAGAGAGTCCGGGCGTGGTGGCACATGCCTGTAATCCCAGCACTGGAGAGGCTAAAAACAGGAGCATCACCACAAGTTCAAGCTGTGCAGTGAGATCCTGTACCAAATATATTTGAGAAAGAGAGAGAGAGACAGAGAGAGAGAGAGAGAGAGAGAGAGAGACAGAGAGAGAGAGAGACAGAGAGAGAGAGA
>NDGM011193715.1:0-15564 GCA_002564305.1 Octomys mimax | reverse complement strand
CTCTCTCTCTCTCTCTCTCTCTCTGTCTCTCTAAATAAATAAATAAATAAATAAATGTTTAAGTAAATTAGTTATTCACTATTAGACCAAATAATTTTCTCATACTATACTAAGATATATAAATGAAATAATAATTTACAAAAATATTTTCATAAAAATTTACTCAAATAAAATACTTTATGACAGGATTTTTTTTTTGCTTAAAGCTAAGTCTCATAAATAAAAACCATAGCTATATATTTTAGTTAAGCAATTATTTAAAAAAATATTATTTCTGCCAACAGAACTAATTTATATTTTTTTAATTTTTTCCATAATTTTATTGAGAAACAAACAGCAATGAGACAGTTTCAAGTCAATTGGTAGGATCGTTTCAATAATTAACACATTGCATACTGTCTTCCTAGTGGCTATTTGTTCTACAAGATGCAGACATGATATCCAATTTACAAACACTATTACACCAAATCCCTCTATTCATTGAATAAAGAGAATGAAGCTACATATCTATCCTAACCATTTCGAATACACAGATACAAAATGGTCATTAATCTAAAGGAAAAAAGGCGACTAATTTGAAATAAATCAGATTCAGAACCATCATGCTCTGGGGGTGTGAAATATGATCTAAATCCTGCTTATTCATCAATAACTATTTTCTGTCCTTTGCACAAAAAAAATATTTCTTGAGAATTGACCCATCAGGATACAATATCTCTCTTGTCCTCTAGAAATTGGCTAAGAAGCGCAGGGACTGGGGTTTGAACCCCAGAACCACTTGCTGCACCAGCGCTGCCCCTAGGCACACTGAGCTGGCCACCGCGACCCAGCACGGTGGTACACATCTGTAATCCCAGCACTGGGGAGGCTGAAAGCAGGAGGATCACTAGGAGTCGAGCTGTGTAGTGAGGCTCTGTGCCAAATACATGAAAAACAATAATACTGATAATAAACTAAATTAAATTTAAAAAATAGAAAACTATAAGGCAGATTCTATCTGGGATATTCAAATGCAGTAAATTACTGTCAATCACCCCAGTGACTGTGCTTTGTATTTGAAATATCAAACAATCACTTTTACATTCTTAATTTCAAATATTCCACATTGTAATCACTATTGCTATACTTAGGATTCAATTGCTCATTCACTTGTATTGCCAGAAGGATTTGACTCTCTCATATTCTTCACCTCTTTTCTGTTCCTGCTATTTCCCACCCCAGGCCTCATTTATTTTCTTTTCCAATCTACATGACTTTTCTCATCATTTAAACCATACCCTGGGCCATAGCTTCCTCCACTGGCAAAAATCCAACTTTGAATCAATCCTTAATCTTTGTCCTCTGAACCAGAAGCAGAATCACCATATTTGGCATAAAATACATACTCATCCAATCAAGCAGACTTTGAGTATGCAAATTGCTGCAGATAGACCTCTAATTTGTGCTGAGTAATGCCGAGGAGTTCTTCTTTATAGCTGTGGGAGCATTTTCTCTTGCCCTCAGGTAACAACTTGGAGTCTTCCACTGAAGTTCCAAGACCTTGGCAGAGGATCCTGTTTTATATTCACAATCCACTTGCCGTGGATGGGAAGTTCCTTCCGTTCCTCCTTCCGCTTCTAATACAGCAGCAAGCTGCGTTCTTACCATAGAAGTCCACTTCCCTTCTTTTTTTTATTTTTTTATTTTATTTTATTTTTTTTCAGAATTTTATTGATAAACAAATAGCAATTAGACAGTTTCAAATCACAACTCACTTCTTGGCGGCCACGCCACTTTGGCTTTCTCATGTTCCTGCCTCTTTGTTCCTTCACTTCTACCTGCTTATTTCAAGTACCTTCAAAGAGCTGCTCTAAAATGTCTCCGTTCACCTTCAAACTATTTCTCATATATTCTTTCCCTTCACAGGTCTCCCTCATAATAAAATTTGCAAAACATGCGCACAGATTTGGTGCCACTAATCGCCCACCTCTTCTTCTTTTTTCCTGAGAGGCTTCTGAGGTGGTTTTCACCTTCAAGTAGTCAATAAAACTGTGCCTGAATTCCATTCAGTCTTTCCTTTGAATAACTTACTCTATGCAAGTTATGTGTTTTATGTCATCTGTAGTTCTGGCTATTTAAATACTTTTGGTCCATCTAAATTCCACAAGGCTACAAAATCAACATCTTTCTTTTTGAAATTATATCCCACTATCAAAGGCATGCCTCCATGTACATATTGTTAATGAAATAAATTGAATAAAGGACCTTAATACAAAATGAGGCTTAAACTGCTTAATTTATTTGATTACTTAATTTTTGTTTTCTGAAAAAAGTAAAAATTCTTAAAACAATGGTAGAATAACAGTAGTAAATACATCGTATCTTGTTATCTTTAAAGTAGTCATTCAGAGTATAAGATATCGGCATTAAAATCTCCTCCTACCTACATCAGTACAAACCCCTCTTTCAGTCAACTAAAAGACATTAATAGTACAAATGATTTGTTTTCTTTTCTTTTTTTCCTTCCATCATTTCCCTTCTCCCCATCCTAGTTTCTCTGTTCCTTTGAATAATTTCTTCCTGTCTCACAATCGCTATGCTACATTTTAGACCATATTGACTCTTTCAGTTTCTCACATCAGAGAAATAATACAGTGTTTACACATGTGGGTCTGATTTATGTCACTTATGAGTATGGTCTCAAGTATCATCTGTTCACCTATAAAAGTCACAAGTTTATCTGTCTTAATGGCTGCATAATACTCCACAGTATGAAAATGCATATCTTTTCTATCCATTCCTTGTTTGATGGAAATTTGGATCTTTTCCAAGACTATAAACATAAATGCACATATGTCATTATGGCATGCTGTTTTTAACCCTTCAGGGAACATACCCAGGAAGGGACTAGCTGGGCCGAATGGGATTTCTGATCCTCTGTTTTGGAGGAATCTTTATACTGATTTCCACAGTGGTTTCACCAGTCTTCACTCCCAACAGCAGTGGAAGATTCTGTCTTCCCCACAGCCCCTCTAGTATTTCTTATTGGCAGGCTTCCTGAACATAGCCCTTCTTTCTGGGATGAGAGGGAGTCTCAGTGTTGTTTTAATTTGCATTTCTTGAATGACCAATGATGTTGAACATTTTTCATATATTCATTTGCCATTTGGATTTCTTCATCTCAGAAGCCTATCTTCGGATTAGGTCTTTGAATTAGGGGGTTCTGATTTTTAAAAAATTATTTGTATGTGGGACCGGGGAGATAGCTCACTAGAATAAGTGCTTGCCTGGCAAGCTCAGGGCCCTGAGTTCAATCCCTGTGACCTCCAAAAAAAGAATTCTTTGTATGCTCTCTATATAAGCCCTTTGTGTCTTTTCACTCTATTGATTTATTTTGCTGTGCAAAAGCTTTTGGATAAGATGAGGTCCCAGTTGACTCTTTCTTCTTCTTTTTTAATGTAGTTGGTACAGGGTCGCAATTTTCATCTTGGACTCGTAGTGATCCTCTTTTTCAACTGCCCCAGCATTGGGATCATAGGCCAGAGCCACCATGCCAAGTCTCAGTGGCCGGCTCAGTGCACCAGGCATGGGGCTGGCACTGGATTGAACCCTGTCCCTGCACTTGCTTAAGTAGGCAATTAGTCTGCTGAGCTACCTCGCTGGCCCCCAGTTTGTTCTTTGAGTTATTTCCCATGTACTCTGTGTTTGTTCATGAATTCTATGCTTACACCTATGTCTTCAAGATTTCTATCTACTTTTAATCCCTTTTATTTTTAAATTTACTTATGACTCTACGGTAGTGATGGTGAAACTTTCAGAGACTGAATGCCCAAACTGCAACAGAAATTCACTTATTTATTGTAAAGTGGAAAGAATATGATTAAACTTAAATGCTTGGTTTCTGGGGTGATTTGGGGGCTAATTGGCCCACTTTCCTACTGAGAAGTAACCCTGTGTACCCACTGCAGCACATCTACTATATGTTCTCCACCATGCTTATGAGTTGCATATGTAGCCCAGTGGTACACTGTCTGCTTAGCATGAGTGAGGGCCAAGGTTACATCCATAATGCCACAAAAATAATAATCATGAATCAGTATACTATATATCACCCCTTCCCACAATCTCACTACCCATGTCAAAGATATAAAGAAATTATTTTAGATTGGTGTAAGACTTCTAATGAATACAATACTAATAATTCATACTCGTTCAACTTATATATAATCTCAGGCTCTATGTTGTCTCTGTGTGAACAAAGAGACCACATTTGAGGTTCATTATGATGTTGATGCCATCTATTAATACACAGCAGTTTTATCCACGGAAATGTAAAGCTAACCGCATATATGTAATACATAGGTATGAAAGTATGTGATGTGGATATATATGGGAAAAAGAAACAGGTGAAATTATATTAATAGTGTATTCTGTTATACCAGTATAACAAAAAATATGAATGGTATATTTAGTTAGCAGAATGTCATCACTTTATATTATAAGCAATTGTAGTTTTTTAATAAGTTATTTCATATCTTCTTTTTATGTCAACTTACACACTTTGAATATTTCATTTTTTATTTTATTTTTCTATTTTCTTGGGTTTTTGATGCAGGATTTCAGTTTATAATTCATAGTGGCCTTTATCGCACAGCACTCTACCTATCTCAGCCTTCCTTATGGTACATTTATAAGTGAGCACCATCATGCCTGGCGTTTCATGTTTTCAACACATCTCAGTTTGGATGCTAAATTTTTTTTCTGAAATATTAATATGAATTAGAGTGTCATAAATTTTTGAATACAGATTCATACATTCAGCCATTTGGAAAACATGTAAGTTCCTATTAGCAGCACATGTATTGTTTGAAAACTTAAGTTAATTAAAATTGAAGTAAAATTTTGACTTCAGTCATGCTTCATACATTGCAACTGCACACCAGGGAAATGTGCCTCATGGCTAATATTTAAAGCGAATGTTTAGAGAAAAGAGGCCATTATTTGATTGCCTTTCTTAATAGAAGCTTATATCCAAATGAAATTTGTATTTCACTTTAAATTTATTAGTACATGCCTGCAGTGAATAATGGTTCCATTTACCATGGGGAGTTTGTACATTTTCATGATGCATCTAATTCATTTTTATCACTTTCTCCTCTCATCCCTCTCTTCTCCCTGCTAATTTTTCCTCTTCCTATTTGAAAAAGTGTCTTTCTAGTTTTTCCAATTCTCCCTTTTAAAAAATATGAACTTTCCTTTCTTCTCTCTCTCTTCCTTTAATTCTTGACCCCCTCTTTCCATATAAAATATATTTCCTCACTTTCTGTTAAATATCCATTGCTTTGTTCTCTATTTATATATTAGATTTCTCATGTAAGATAAAGAATGCCATAAAGAATCTTCAGTATCTGATCGATTTCACTTAATAATATAGTCTAAAGGTGAGTCCATTTTCTTAAAAATGCTCTTGTTTATCCTTCTTCATGGCAGAGTAATGCTCCATCATGTATAAATAATGTATTTTCTTGATCCATCTTGTGTGTTCATAGACATTTTGCCTGTTTCCCAGATTTAGCTATTAAAAGTTGCCCTGCTATAAATGTGGCTTTGTCTTTATCACTGTAATATGATGACTTAAATCTTTCAGGAAATTTTCTAAAAGAGGAATAGGATAGACAAATGAAATGCTTGTTTTTAATATTATGAGGGACTTTTTTAATTAATCTCCATAATTATTGCTGTAGTTTACATACCTGCCAGCAAAGTAGAAGGGATACTTTTCCCCCATCGCCTCGCCAGAGTTTGCTATTTGATTTCTTGATGTCTATAATTTTTTTCTGGAATAAGATGGCTTCTCAGTGTTGTTTTACTTTTTCTTTCTCTAATAGCCAGAGATAGCGAACATTTTTGATGTATTCACTAACCACCTGTAGTTTCTCTGAGAAATTTCTCTATCTTGAGTGGGTCTTTAAATTTTGGATTCTATTTTTTTTAAATTTCTTTATATGTTCCTCTAAGGACTATCTGGTAATTTTCCCCAATTTTTGGGTTGTCCCATCTCTCCATTGTTGCTTTCTTTCCTGTGAAGAAATTTTCTTACTTGACCCCTTTCCACTGGCTGGTTCTTGCTATTATTTCTTGAGCCATTGGGGTTGTTTGCAGAAAGTCCTTGCCTGTGCTACTTCCACAGCTTTACCCGTGTTTTCTGTGTAATTATATATGTTTTTCTATTGGTGTGCAGAGCAGCAAACACTGTAAAGCTGAAATATAGTGACACTAGAGCAGCAGCTTTGTCCCGTTTCAGTATTTTGAAAAATTTCTATGAGAAACTGAAAATCCTCTTCTGAATTTGTAGGTGTGGCAGGTCATTATGTGTCAACAGGATTGACCTCCTGCAGCTTGGCCTAGTATTTAAGTAAATGCTGATCTGCTTTTGTCCGTGATTGGGTTTCTGGCTGTTTTATATTAGAATCGGGAGTCTCAGTGAAGTGGGTTTCCCTTCCCAACGTAGTGGGCCCCGAATTGAGCAAAATACTCAGGAAGGGGGCATCTGCGTTCTCCATCTCTGAGCTTCACCACGGTTCTGTCTTCAGACTTGTGCAGAGCTGGAGCATACCCCATCAGTCTGCCTGGTTCTCGTGGATGCTGATAAAAACTCCTGCTTTACCACCAGTTCTTCTGACTCACCACACTAACAGCTGCAGATTGGTTTTGATGCAGAATGTAGCTCTTTCTGTCTCAGTTTCACTGTCTCAGTCTTTGTCTCTCTGTCTGTCTCCCCCCTCCAATTTCTCTTTTCTCATCTCTGAAGAATCTAGTGGAATAGTAAAGTTCAATCATGATATTATAAACGTAATTAGCCAAATCCAAAGAATGAAGATGACTTCCAAACGTCCTCTCATATTTCTCTCAATGGGGCAACAGAAAAAGCACACATTCTCCATTCTAACCCAAAGTTTCATCCACAGACAAGGTTCTTGAAAGCTTTGCTTTGTTCTATACTTGCATGCTATTTCAGAGAACATAAAAGAAACCCATTTTACAATTTTATTGAGGAAACTTACATATATAACTTAGATGATTCCACAGAGTACTTTTTATTAATTTCATTTTTACCTTGATTTATTAGGGGAAAAATCTTTGGGAAATTTATGCTTTAAAATATACAGTCATTAATGAAAAAGGTCTTAAAACACTTCTTATGGAGAAAAGAGCATTTTAGGAAAAAATGATATTTTTATATACCTGATTTGGCAAAATTTATTTAATAGTCTCCAAAAACTTCAGCAATTTATTGGCATATAAGCCTACACATATAAAAGTGTTATAAAATTGGGTAGTATTATTTTTGGACAGAATGTAGCAGGAGTGTGGTATATTCCCATGGAAAATGAATGCAAAAGCAAATGGGGATTGGGCTTGTCTAAGACACACAAGGGGAATACATGGATGATCAACATTTGCTCCCCATCAACTTCTGTTTAGCTCTTTCAAGTGTTTTAGTCACCCACCTTTTATTACCAACTTTATGTACTTTCAAGGAAAAATCAAATAAATCCTTAAGAAATATCTGTGAAAGCCTTAGATGACCTATAAATATAATATAATGAATACATGAATATAAATGTATTATGAATCATTCAAAGTTAAGCGGCATTCTCATTCTAATTTGTCAGGCATATGACAAAAGGAAGAAGCAAGCCCTAGCATCCTCAGGAAGCACACGTGGCAAATCTTCCAGATTTGTAGGAAAGATTAGGATTGGCAGGGGTAGAGAGGAGGAAAGAAAATGACTGGTGATGAGAGCAGCAAGTCCAAGAGTACTAAGGAAAGATGAACATTTTTCAAAGGTGTTTCTTTTGATTATAGTTTACATAAGTGTCAAAGGTGCTGGAGCATCGTACATGAAGGGAAGACAGCTTTGTAAAGCGTTTCTGCTTCTTGCATGGTAGTGTTTGCTTCATAATTAGCTAACGCCATGTGCAGTGAGAACATGTTCATCACTATTGTTAGCTGGAGGGTTTGCCTTGTGGTTTTCCATCCTGATCTAACTGAAAATCTTCACTGTGAACCTGAGCCAGGAACGTGTGCCCTTCCACTGTCTGCTGAGCTCTTCAGGTAACGGGGCAGAGCCAGTCAGACAGGAGCCGTTCCAAGTCTCAGAAACCTAATTAAAAGTCGCAGGAAATGCACATATAATACTAAAATAGAATTTGAGATTTATGCACAGAAAAAAAAAAAGGAATAGGGGTATTACAGGAGTACTACGCTGAAGAAATGTTAACACTGTGCATTGAAACTTCATATTGGAAATAAAGATCAGAGAAATATGCTGATATACTGCAAGGACTTACTCCTTTTAAACTTTTACACAAAAAATTACATGTCTATAGGCAATGTGATTTCGCAACACATGTATTTATTGTGTAATATTCACAGAGAGTAAGCAAAGCTATATTCTCAATCACTCATTGTTTCCTTATCATGAAAACATACATATTTTATGTAGGTTTTCTGGAACCCGTAGCACAATATTGTAATCTGTGCAACAGAAACCCTTGAACTTCTTTCTCTTATCTGTAACATATGGATCTCTCTTTTCCTCCCATTCTTTTCAGCCTCTGGCATCAACCGCTTTTTTTGAATTCCAAATCTTATTGAGATTATGCACATTATTAAGACAGATTATTCTGTCCCTAAAAAAAAAAAACCTTTCATAATAACCTCCAGTTTCATCTATTTGCCATATATGATAAGATTTCATTCTTTTATGGCCAAATAATATTCTATCCTGTAGATGTAATATGACTTTGATGACTCTTGTGAATGGAACTCTAATTAGTACAGCAGTGAGGCTGTCTCCTGAATATACTGCTTTGACAGCCATTGGATATGCATGTAGCACTGGGGCTACTTGATTATATGGCAATTCTACTTTCAGGATTTTAAAAGTACTGGCCTTTTTCCCACATCCTCTGTAGCAGCCGTTACTGTTTGTTCTTTGATAACATCCATTGTACCTGAACCGCCGTGAGATTTCATGATACAGAATCTCATGTTTCTGATTTGCATTTTTCCTAAGGTTTCATAATGCTATTTATCTTTTCATGTGTTTGTTATCCAGGGCTTTTTAGAGAAATGTCTATGCTTATTTCTTTTTATGTCAGATAATATATTTTTTCTACTTCAACTGTCAGAGGTCTGAGGTTCTTCGTGTGTTCTGTGTCAGATGTATATTTAGCAAATATTTTGCAAACATTTCAAAATAGAAATGAAATTTTTTATGAAACCTAAAATTTGTTTCAAAACACATAAACATGCCTCAAAACTAAAATTAAAATAAAAACATAGATAACCAATTTTAAGCTAAAAGAACAAAGCATGGGATATTAAATTACCAACTTTTCTCTTTTATTTAGGACAGAGTCTATAGGATCTATAGGGTCACACTATGCAAGTTGGACTAATAGTGATTTTCCTGCTTACAGCCTTCCAAACACTGAGATTACAGGTGCATGCCACCACATCCAGTCTCATTCACTGTCTCAGCACAACCCAGGTGTGGGGCCGGCGTGGCACACTGGGGATCAAACCCCGGACTGCCTAGGTAGGAGCTTTAGTCTGCTGAGCTATCAGGTCAGCCCTCAAACTACAAAATTTTAAAATATACTGCAAAACTATAGCAAGCAAAATAGTATGTTAGTGATAAAACACACAAACACACACACACACACACACACAGAAATCCACAGAACTGAAAAGACGACTGCCTAGATATAAACCTGCATATTTACAACCAACTTATCTACTATAAAGGCATTACAAACATTCATTGAAAAAAGATAGTCATTTCAATAAATGATACTGGAAAATTAATATAAGAATAAACCAAGCACTTTATCTATCTATCTATCTATGTATTTATCTATCTCAGGGCTAAAACTATAAAACTACTTGGTGAAAATGTAAGGGACATGATTCAAGTTACTGGAATGGGCAAGATGTTTTTAGACAAGATCTACAAAGGACAGGAAACAAAATAAATATAGAAAAAGGGGAAATTACCTACAACTATAAATCATCCACACAGGAAAAGAAATAAAGGAATGAAGAGACAAACCAGAGAATGTAAGAAAAATCTTACAGGCCTTTTTGATGGCTTATTATTATCAATGTCTGATTGTTAGGATTGAGTTTTATTTCTTCCCACCAGCTCAGGCAAAGTACAAGTGACTTTCACTACAGTTTCTCATAAACTATGTGATCCATTAGAGTATTTTTCTATGGTAGAGAGTAGTCCTTAGTAGAAACTCTAAAAATGCAGTGGATCACAATGATAAATCAACTTGTGAATGCTGAACAATTAATTATCTAACGTTAGCACTCCAAATGGAGGCATTTTCAGTTTTTATCCAGAGATGAACTAGGGAGATAAAACAAGGGAAGGGCTTATTGTTTGCTTTTATAATGAGATTCAGAGCAGCTGATTATTTTAGGTTGTTCTATGTTGTACATTTTTAAATGTTGAAATTTATACACATATTACTGGTATAAAATTGTGCTTTGAAGACTAATATGTAAAATAGATCAAAGCAAGCCTACTCAATGATTAAAGTGGAAAGAGTGGAAAGCTTAACTTGCTCAACCCCTTTATGTCTTTATCTCTTCCTTGACATGAACATTATGACACTGAAAAAACTGCTAAGTGCATTTTAACATCATAGCTCTAAGTTATTACCATCAATTTCCTAGAAACCAGACACTGGGTGCCAAATTATTAGACAAAGTCCTAGTTTCTCACTTAGTAAACTTGCCTTCTGGAAAAGACCACATATTTATTTCAGAATTCGGGACATTAATTAAGTAAATCTTTTCAATCATTTTAATAAAATGACCAAATTACTGCCTGTGTATTCTCTACCTGTCAGACTTCTATATCCAGATTGTGTTATTTCATTCTGTCTTCCCTATGACCTGATAATGTAAGGTCATACGACTATGAGTGCTGTAACTAATTTTCAGTTTTCCAGATGGGTAAAAAAAAGACAGTGAGAGATTAATAAAACTATTCAAATGCAGTCAGCACTCCATAGTAGAGTATCACATATCCTCTGATTCAGTTGGAGATCAAAAATTATCTTTAAAAAACTGCATTTGTACTTCATATGTATTGACTTCTTTTATTATTGATAACATAGCATAACAACTATTTACAAAATATTTTTATAGTACTTTATTTTTGGTATGGGGGATCAAACTCAGGACCTTGTGCTTGTCAGGCAGGCAATTATGCTGCTAAGCTATCTCCCTGGCGCTGGTATTAACTATTATAGAAAATTTAGAGAATATTTGAATTATAAGGGAAGATATATAGACATCAGATGCAAATATTATTGTATTTTACATAAGGGACCTGAGCATTGTTAGATTTGGAAACACAGAGGCCCCTGAAACAAATCTGTGAAGACTATGTTGGAAGAACTTACATACTTTGTGAGTCCTGCCTCAGTTAGTACTCTGAATCTAGGTCTTTGGGACTTTGGCATCCACCTGACTAGCCAATAGTTGTCAGTACCATCTTTGCCATAGCTTGATGCTTCAAAGAGTCATTTCTAACTTGCAGCTTAGAATTTTAGTTCTTCATTCATGTGTTGATATTTTGCTGTCATTCATTTTAACTGACTATGTTGAAGAGTGTTTTTTTTTGCACACTGAACCTTCTGGTACCTTTCTGTTACTCCTTCACATGTCTTTAAAGTATAACCACACCATCATGAGAGCCATCCACATTGCTTCCTTGGAATGAAGAGAATTCCATAGGGTGTGGAAAGCCCAATTATCACTCCTTTCTGTTTAGGAGTTCTTTTGAAAATCATTAGTAGCACACGCTCAGAATATGGTAAAGCCCACCTGGGTCAAAATGCTCACTGATTACACTGATGGCTGCTGATAAAAGAGTGTGTGCCTCTTGTCTGTCTTGAGAAAGGGCTTCCTATATGGGAAGTGCACAATACGCTCTGCTTATTACTTGGCTCCGAAAGTCTTTATTTACATCACAACACCCATGATCTTCCCCAGATTTCAGGAAGAAATCTTTCTTGTTTTATAGAAAATTTTGCAGCCCCAGTAAAGCTTACTAATCAGGTACAGGCTGGGCTCCTGGCTGCCAAGGTGGAAGGAAGGATTGAGTTCTCTGCATTCCTCAGACTCACTGAAGGGTGCACCTGGTCTTAGTTAATTGGGTGAAGGAGCTTTGCTTGTAAGGTGAAAGGAATTAGTGACAGGTTTCCTATTCTCTAGACCCCCTGAGGTGGGATAAAAAGCTTCACTGGCTCCTGCATTTTACAAGACCAGTTGGAGGACAGACAAAATCAAAAGAAAAATGATATGGTAAGGATAGTTTCTCTTATTTTGTAATGATAAAGATCCAGTAATGCAATTTTAGAAAATATTAGGCCAGCTGTTATGCTTTTAAATATTAGTTAGCAAGCCATAGAGACAACCTACTAGATCATTTAGCACCACTGGGTTATAAATTTGCCATTAAGCGATTTACTTGAGTGATGTTGAATGGGTCTTATAAAGTTTATTGGAGTTCAAGAAAGGAAACCATCACACCTGGCTAGCTCTGACATAAGGGAAAGTGCCTTGTGGGGCTTAGTTAGACCTTCTAACATGATCAGTGCCCTGATGTTACCCAGCAGAAAGAAATAAAAGACTTAACTTGGAAAGTGTGTTAATTCTTCTGGGCTATTTAGTATAATTTAGTGCATAGTAAAGTGCCCTAGGGTATTGAAAGAGTTAAAAGTCCCTAGGAAAATGAATTATTTCTATTTTCCTGGAAAAATCTGGCCCCTATGAACAGAGAGAATGTTATTAGCAAGGGTACTAAAATTGGTTTCACTATAAGCGATTTTCCTAGGTCCTGTTTTGGTGCCATCTGTCTTTTTTTTTTTTTTCTTACCAGTAGGAGCAATAAAATGTACACGTTCACTAAAAAGAAAAGAGTAGAGTTTTATAGCTTTCAAAAGTCATTAAAATGCCATTCTCTTATAGACTATATCTCCATATTTTCAAAATTCTGTTTTAAGAACTTTTTTATTAATCAACTCAAATTGTCCTTATTTTATGCTAATGGTTGCATAAGCAAATTGGGCAAAAACCATGAACAAAAGTATCCTCGGGTACAGTAAACAGTCTCTACCACCTATGCAAAGGGTCGTTATAGTCTTGATATAGAAAGAAGAATCATAACAGATGAAACCAAAAATGGAACTAGCATTTCCTCCATGTTCTGCTTACAGTAAAAGAAAAAAAAAGTTAATAGAAGTTATATTTTAGGGCCAGGGAGATAGCTCAGTAGAGTAAGTGCTTGCCTGGCAAGCACAGTGTCCTGAGTTCAATCCCCAGTACTGAAAAAAAAAAAAAAACATATTTTAGCAAGAAATTCCCTTTTAGGGTTTCTTCACAGTAGGTGAACACTAGGAGTAAGAATTAAGAGGTTGTGCCCATTAATGGTTTTTCTGCCAATATGTCATCCTTCTCAATTCTATCCAAAGACCTGGAACTGCTCCTTCTTCTCTGCATCTTTGGCTGAACTTATACTTCTTTTATGGATTTTTCCCTCCCTCTCTCTCTTTCTTTACTTGCTTAACCTTCAAAATTACAGCACTTATATAGTCAAACACGATAAAAGTTTTTCAGATGTATTTTATACACCCAACCAAATATACCCTAGATCTGTTGCAAAATAGTACAAAGGCCTGCCATGAAGATACTATGAGACAGAGAGAGAGAGAGAGAAAGAGAGATAGAGAGAGACAGACAGACAGACAGACAGAGAGACAGAGACAGAGACAGAGACAGATGGACTTGTCTCAAACTTTTTAGTGCTAGTGTTCTGATCTCCAGATAATTTGTACATGTCACTTTCTAAAATCATGAGGGCTGGAATATGTCATTCTGTGATAGTAATAATACTGTGAACTGAATCCTTTTCATGCTTTGATTCCAAATCATTTTTCACATAAATAATGAGCATTACGCATGCTTTTCAACAAGGGAAAGTCAAGGACAGGAAACTAAACTTTCCTTCCTGAAGCCGTTCTTTGAGTAGGAACTAAGTCAAGGATAGAGCTTAAAATAACATTCTATTGATTTCCTGAGCCATTAGATCACAAGGATTCCATTCGACAGCATGTTTCATGATTTACCAGAAGGCAGCAGCACCTTATCTTCCCGGACCTGCAGGATATTCTAAGCCATTTCTATTCCACTATCTAGTTTGATCTTGCGGACACTCTTGGGCTCCGGTCTGTCACTCCAACCCTCAGTGTTCTTTGTCATGAAGGAGCAGGCGGAGCTCAGCCAAGCCTAGGAACCTGGGTGTCATTAAGCCAGTGCACAGGTGCAGAGCAGCCCACACCGATGCTGTGCATCCTGTTAAAGCACTCGAATAAAAAGGCCTTTTTCTATATTAAAAAATAATAATAGCTTGCAAAAGATCATTTAGTTTTATCAACAACATAAAGATGGCAAAACTTCATCCAAATATAGAAAGATACAAAGAAAATACAGAGAATGATTATGCTCACATGACGTCATCAAGACAACTTTGCCACAGGTTTCTGTTTCTTTTCTTTTTTTTTTTTATTTTAAGGAGGGGTCTACAGGGTGTTCAGGGTCTCACTACTAGATCAGCCTCCTAGTGATCTGCCTGTTTACAGCCTCCTAAGAACTAGGATTACAGGCGGGAGCCACCACGCCCAGTCTCAATTGCTGTCTGAAGACGGGGCTGGCACAGGATTGAATCCCGGATTGAACCTCGGCCCCTGCGCCTGCTTGCAGGTGCTTTAATTCACTGAGCTATTTGGCTGGGCTTGCACAGGTTTCTTTAACAGCAGTGCATTTGTGGCATGGGACACATTCCCTATTTTATTTCTTCACTTTGATGCTGTTCCACTTAGTCTTGTAACATATATGCAGCAGCACAATGAAGACTACTTATGCATTTAATTTATAAGCCAACTGAATAATGATAACTGCATATATCAACATATATTTCAGTACTCTATATTGAGGATAGAAAATACTTTTGATTGGAGTACCATAAATGAACACTTCTTTTCACATAGTTTTAGGTAATTTTTTAAAAAGAATACAAAATAATTATAGGGAAAACACAACATTAGAAATCGTACAAAATTTCACTAAACAAAGAATTAGGAATTCAACAATGGTTGCTGTATCGCTTAGGTAATTTTAATATAGCTTGCTTATAGCATTCTACAGGTGGATGTTGTCAAACATAAGGATGACTTACTGGTTGTCAAAGCTGTAAAACAGAGTATTCCCTGGTTTTTGGACTCCTGCATTCAATCCTCAGTTCTATCTTTTATACTTATAGAACCACTGCTAAAATATTTAACTACTTTGTGCCTTAGTTTAATCATGTGTTAAGTGGGAAAAATACATATATCATAATTCATTGTTTTAAGGTTTAAAAATTAAAAGATATAAAACATAACAATGTTAATCTAGTCATAGTAGCATACACCTGTAATCCCAGCAATCAAGAGGCTGAGA
>NDGM011193714.1:0-17211 GCA_002564305.1 Octomys mimax | reverse complement strand
TGTGAAAGCCTGAGAGAATGTTTTCTCATGTTTGCAATTTTAATGAAATCCTTAAGTGAATATTTTACTGACATTAACCTTGCTTGAAGTTCTTTGATCTTTGCTGTGATACTAATTATGGAACTTCTCATTCATTCCTACTTTAAATATTGCTGCTAATCATTTTTTTTTATTTTCTTTGTTGAATGATAGCCTCATAATACTTATTATATATTTTTATTTTCCTATTGACCTTGAATATTCCTTTTTCCAAATATTTTCCTCTTTCTTCAGTTCTTTTTATTTTAAAGAACAAAAACAATAAAAAGACAGGAAATTTACAATAGTTATTATATTATATATTGTTATCTTCACAGTAGTTGATCAGATTACTAGATATAAGCATGTAAGATTGACCAAACAATATAAGCACTAACTGTTCCTTTCAGTGATCTGATAGATGTTAGTCATACAATTATCTTGACTATCTTGTATAGAAGTGTGTGTATGTGTGTATGTTTCCCTTCCTTCTTGTTTTTCCTCCTTTCCCTCATCCCAGTTTTTCCTGTTGAGCAACTTCTTTCTTTTCCACAGTATCTATTGCACCTTTCATATTTTATTTATTCTTTCAGTTTCTTATATTAGGGAGGCAATATGGTGTTTATACATGCAAGATTGATTTATTTCACTTGCATACAATGTAGAGATTTATATTATTGTACTTGCTATTTTCCTCAGCCATGTTCAGTCTACTAATGAGCCTATGAAAAGAACAAAGGCTGTTTTTTTTTATCTCTGTTTTAGTGTCTTTCTTCTCTAACATTACTTTCTGACTTCATTAGAATTTCAACTTCTGCATCCAATATTCTTCTATAGCTACATAGTACCTAAATTTTTATTCAAATATTTTAGTATATTACAAAATTCTTTCTTAACTTTCTTAGTCTTTTTATTAAGTTTATTGGTACAGTACATATCATAGGGAATTTGTACTGGTATATTGTATATGTTGACCTCTCTTTCTCCCCCAATCTCCTCTCCTCCCTTCAACCTCTCTTCCCTTTCTTATTGACAGAGCTTTGTTTCAATCTTATCCTTCTTCCATCATTTTTCCTTTCCCTTCCTTTGCCCTTTCATTTGAACATTTTAATTTTTTTTTCTTTTTCTTTTAGTTTTATGTATTCGGCATAGTGTCTCACTATGCAGCTTGGACTTGTAGTGACCTACCTATTTTCAGACTCCTGAGTACTCAGATGACAGGTGTGCACCACCATGCCCAGACGTGAACATTTCTTATTTTATAATAACTATGATTCCCCTTTCACCCAGATATTCCTCTTCTGTGTATCTTTTTGGAAGAATTAAAAACATAATACCAGAATGATATCTGTGCACCAATGTTTATAGCAGCACAGTCTGTAAAGTTTACATTTTGGATACAACCAAATGCTAATCAACCAAGCAATAAATAAAAATATGTTTGTTTTTTGACATAATGGAGTATACTCAGCAATAAAGAATAAGCTTGAGAAATGTCTAGGTTAATGGATGCACCTTGAGACCATACTTTTGAACGAAGTAAATTGGTCACAAATGTGTAAATATTGCACTTTTTTTCTGGTGTGAGAAACTGAAAGTGTAAATAAGGACCAAAACAAGTATAATAGGTTCCTTAGGCCAGGCCCTCAGAAGCTCCGTGTCTCTCCTTTCCTGTGGTCTTCTCTGTGCCTGCAATGAAGGCCTCTTTTGTCTTTCCTGCCTCTTTACTGTGCCAAGAAGCCTAACACTAAGAATTTGAGATCAGGATCGTCTGTCAAGGTTCAAACCCAAGAACACCAGCTATTTAGTGTTTGTAGGGGAAGCCTTTCCTCAGTAAAAATCAACTTCCTTGCTGGCTTTTCACTACAGTATTTAGCACTTGGGGCCTGTGGCCAGAAATGTCCAGGAATTCTCAGAAAGCTCATACAGCCTTTCATTGCAGATATGGGCATCGCTAACCAAGCTTGGTAACACATTGCAGCACGTGCCAGGCAGGCAGCACGTGCATGCAGTCATTGCTTCTACAGGAGACGAACATGGAGAATCTGCTTCCCAGCCAAGAACTCTGGGTGAATGCTGCATAAAGTGACAAGAGGGATACTCAAGGTCAAATGTGATTCACTCCTGGTCATAGAGCTTCAAACCTCCAACGTTTACAACACGTAGCAGGAAACTGATGCTCAGCCACAGAAACAAGCAAAAGGAAGAGAACTGTTCAACCCTGATGTTTCCTCCTCTATTAAGGAGTCAGGAAATGATACGTGGGTGTCTGTAGGGCAGACGAGGCGTGCCCTCTTCATGTACCAGGATGCCGCTTCTCATCACTGGACATTATATCAAGATTGGACATCTCAGCCTCAGTGTGGGACAGAATGAGATCAGAAGATAAGGGTAATGCTGAAGGAAAACAAAGGGAAACATCTCTTACAATACTTCTGTGTCTCCCAGCTTTTTCAACTAAGAAAACAGACCACTAAGGAAGAAAACTGCCAGCTGAGCTTGAATTCAAGTGGGTAACTGCTGTCCATCCTAGCTAGATGCTCTAGTGGTCTGCAACTGGAAATGTATTCATGATTTTACATTATTTTAGTAGTCATACATAGATATACATGTTACATAAATATTATATATAAATTATATATATTATAGTTGGCTATTGCAAAATAACATTGTCAATTCTCTAATCATATAATTGATGGAATTTAAATGAGAATGTGTCTGGGTTTTGCACACAAACATGAACAGCAGGTCTCTTCATAAGTGCTGGACACAGAAACAACTTGTGTACTCCACCTAGAGATCAGCAAACTGCAGTTAAATGCTATACAGCCATGAAAAGGGACAAAATAGTGCTTGCCTGTGACCCCAGCACTTAAGGAGGCTGTGGCAGGAGCATTACAAGTTTGAGTCCCTTCCGGGCAACTCCTAATCAGAGACTAAGTACCTACCATAAGAATGACAGATGACGTATACAAGAGAATGCATGATAATTAACAGTAACAATTCAGTGTGCTTCTGAATGAGTCTGTATGTAGCACACTCAATGCTAGCAAGGCCTGGAACGCATGTATTATTATTATTATTATTATTATTATTATTATTATTATTATTGATTCTTTTTGAATCAAGGGCCAGGGCTAGGGAGATCGCTCAGTGGCTTCAGTGCCTGCCTGCCAAGTGCAATGTCCTGAGTTTGATCCCCTGTACCAGAAAAAGGATGGTGGTGGTAAAAAGAACAATGCATTATAAAAGTGCTTAGCTTTGTTCTAGCAAATGGCTTAAGCTCAATCAATATAAGCTAATCAAGGGTAGACTAGATGCCATGCAGGAAGAAGAAAAAGATTCAGATGGAAAGGGAAACGGCGTGGGGAAGGAAAGGGACCAAGTGCATGAGGAAAACAGAAAAAGAGGAAAAATGGAAACAAATTTTTATTATCATTATTATTTTATTTATTTATTTTTTGGCAAGCTCAGCCCACCGTGAGGGCAGGTCTGGCATAGCATGTGCTGCCAGGGATCACACTGCAGTCCCCTGTTGCTACCTAAGCTTGCCTGAGTAGGTGCTGTAGACTGTTGAGCTATCTTGCCAGTCCCCACAAAAGGTTTTATAAATGCAGAGAATAAGTGTTGAATGGAACATAGGGGAATAAGGAAAAAAGAAGGAGCACATTATATTATGTACAGATACATGCTCCCTACAATAAATGTGATCATTAGGTATACGAAAAGTATACTGATAAAATTAATTTAAAAATTTAAAATAAAATAACCCCCAAAAACAAAATAAGAATAATATTTATTTTGAAATGGGAAGAAAATTCTTAGTCTCTTTTTCCTATTTTAAAGAGAATAACACAATAAAAACAATGATAAGAATTTCAAAGTAAAACAATAGGAATTAAAAAATGTTAATACATTGTGTATTGTTATCTTCAAAGTATTTGCTCAGATTACAAGATACAGGCTTATAAAACTGATCAATCAATAAAAGCAAAATCTGGTCCATTCAGTGAACTAAAACTAACTCTTTCTGGAAGCACATTTTAGAATTGTGCTAAAGGTGTGGCAATACAAAGTGAAGTTCACCAAGCTTTTCAGTACACAGTGTCTCAAGGGGACCAGAGTTAGGTGTTTTCCTCCTTCCATATGAAATGTGAGAAAAAACTGGGGGCTTTCTTTCCCAGAGTTGGAGTGGGCCATCATAAAATCCAAAGCAACTGGGCTTTGGTGAAAGAGTAAGAGCAGGCCTTTGTAATAAGAACAGAATGTTCTGTCACATTTGAAAATGACTACTTTTGTTTTCTTTCTAAAAACAACTAGAGGAATTTTCTTTTATACTTCACCATTCATACAGTTCAGAATTAGCAGAATTTTGGATATAAACTCACATAATGAACAGTAAGGACTTGCTTAAGCCTCTTTGAGATTCTTTCTCTCAGAAATATCAATATTGTCACTCTACCAAGTCACCAATTTCTGTTCAGGTTTTCTGGTCCTGCCACTGCTTCTAGCAACTATTCTTGTTCAGATGGGTTGTGATTCTGTATATTACCCATTTTCTTCACCAGTTTGAAGACAGTGATTTAGCCTTTGATCCTATTTCTCTGCCAGAGCTTAGCAAAATGTGTTTTCCACCTTTTCTGTTTTTGTTATTCTATAGAGCAGCAACTTTTAAGTGCCTTCTATGACAGACTAAATACAAGAACTTCCTCTTTCATAGTTTGACATTCTATGTAACCCTTGAGAGCACTCAGGCAGTCATGGCTGAGTGATGAAGTTATGTGATGCTACAAGGGAGTCTCGTGCCGTCCTGCAAGACTGAACATCTCCACTTCTTCCCACTTTCCATTCATCAGGTCCCACGCATAGGTTGAACTAGCCTTGCTATGGGCATCTACCATCTGCAGAACCTGACGTCACCTCAACACATATGTGTACACATGGAACAGAGTGACTGAGGTATGTTCAGTGACCAGCACATTGGAGCAAAAACTTACCCTTTAAAATGTGCATTACAAGGGCCAGCCAAGTAGCTCAGTGTATTAAAGCACCTACAAGCAAGCACAGGGGCTGGGAGTTTGATCCTGAAGCCTGCCTGGCTGGCTCCACCCCCAGGGCGCACTGAGTTGGTGATTAAGACTGGGGGTGGTGGTGTGCATCTGTAATCCCAGTACTTGGGGGGCTGTAAACAGGAGAATCACTAAGAATCCAATCTAGTAGTGAGACCCTGAACACCCAGTAGATCCTTCCCTAAAATACAGAAAATAAAATAAAATCTGCACCATAATTTTTTAATTTCAAAAACATATAATGAAGACTAGTAAGTTTAATAAGAAAAAATATGGTTAAAACCTGCAAAAATTTCACTTGTTCCTGTTTTCAGATATCTTCAGATTTAATGCAAAACTGTCATCAGGTTGTATAGCTTAAGAGTCTTAGAAAGCGCAGAGAGTTTTTTGGTATTCATTTATAAATCACTTAATTTCATTCATCAGGGCTCTTCCTTCAGGACACTATGACCTCTCAAAAGCCAAAACTCACAACATGGAGTTACGATTTCAACACATAAAATTTTAGTGAACTTATAAATGAATCTATAATGCTAGGAATTATACAAATGAGTTTGACAAGCAATGAGTCCTAGAAATAATAATAAGAAAACTCTCTCAGGACCTTAACAAAAGGATTAGCTATTTGGAGGGGCAAAGCATCTCCATGAACAGAAGCTATTCTTCTGAAGACTATAGTGCATTAATGTACATTACTGGCTCAAGGCAGCAGAAACATGACACTGTACAACAGGCATCGCATACCACCCATCTACATTTAAGAGGCAGCAGAGGTGGTCATCTAATAGCAGTGGGCGAGTTTGGAACCTTTGTTTATCCGTCAGAACATTTACTTGATTAAACAACACAGGGCTTAGCACATTTTATAGAGGTACTGAGGTTAGAGAAGTGTCTCCTCTGCTTTGTGCTTCTTGTTGTTTGTATGCTGCCATGGAAGTAGCAGGGGAAGAGGGAAAAATCTGCACCAGGTCTTCTGGCTTCTGATGAGAATAAGAACATACACGTCACTAACTCTGAGTTTTATTTTTAATTTAATGATAGTGGTTAAACCTATGTAAAATTAAACAAGTTTCTAGTCATTTAATGTAGACATAAGGATTATATTTTGGTGCATACATGTAAAGTAAAATTCATGGTATTGATTATCAACTGCATTAAAAATAACTTGTGAGGAATGTAAACAACCTACACTGGTAATGAGTTGGATGTCTATCATAAATTTGGCATTACAACATGTTCATTTTCCACTCTGTTTTCTTTCTTTAATCATACTTTATTTAACAAATAGTAACTGTGATTTTATTGTTATAATTTTTGAATAGTACATTTCATAAAATTTCAAAATAAAATATAAACTTGGCTGCAACAATAGGTTTTATTGCAATTACAATTTTTATTTCCTATTATTTAATCTTTATTTTACTATTTTGAAAGGATGCATCATGAAAATTCAACGGTCTAAACACAGATATTTTGATAAACTTCCCAGGAGCTGTCCTTTTATACCACCTATATTGGAATGATCATGATTAAACACGCTTATTAATAGCTCAGTTATAATTATATCCATGCTTCCACTATTTTTGTCTGTAAAACTTCATATTTATACAAATGTATATTAATTGTATATGTTTGGAAAATTCTAAGTAGAATTTCATTTTAAAGACGTAAGTTTGTATTGTGTTACTAACTTTCAGTGCTTGTTCATACAAATGTAATTTCATCATTTATATGCATTCCATTCAGATTATAAAAACAAGTTTTTCAGTGTCTTTCTAAGATAACTGAATTTACTTAGCTCAAATATCTTCAATAGTAGGAAATCACTTTTTCTAACCCATAATTGAAACTCTCATTTACAGAATAGTTATCTATCTGTTTTTTCTGGGTATATAAAAAATAAAATTGGTTTTGTGGGTGGCATTTTGTTGTTGTTATTTCCAAAAGATATCAGAAGTAAAATGAATGGATTTCTATAATAGAAATTTTCATAAAAAGCAATAAAATATAAAAACATAACTATACTATGTCTTAAAACTTTTTCATTCTGTAGTTATTTTATGTTTAGAACAGAATACAGTTTCGATAATCTGCAATTATTTTTGTTATAGTAAGTTAAACCACCAGAAAGTTTTAAACAATTGGCCATACATTTTCAAATGAAACTTCATTTATAAAAGTTTGTGGCACAATGGGCTTATACACGTCAGTATTTGTGTGCACATATATCTACGCAGTCTTATAGAGAACAACATATATTTTAAGGTAAGCTAAAATATAGATTACATTTTTGCATTAGCCTAAAGTGACATCATTTTTCTCTTTTGAAGTAATTTTCATTACTTTCTTGTAACTAATATTGGCCTTGTCTTCTTATGGAGAATTAATTATATAATTCAAATAAATCTGTTTTCAGATTGTGGCATTGCCTTTTGTGATGACAAGATCAACAGAAACATAAATGAAACATGATAATAAATATGTGAATAACTCTTTAGGAAAACATGTTTTGAAAATCTATTTTTAAAATGTAGCTATCACTTGCTGTAAATTGTCCAGAAGCACAACATAAAGAGTGAAACAATCCATCAGCAGCAAGCAAGCTGGACCTTCTGGTAACTGGTCTATTTCCTCTTGTTCATGCTTCTTCTTTTTTTCTTTGCTATCAAAAACAAGAAGGACATAGCAGCTGACATGAGAGTTGGTTTTTGCAACATTTGGCCAAGGATTATAATACTGGACTGTTTCAGTCCTTCTTCTAGTAGGTTAATATGGACTAGGGCTGCAGTTCACTCTTTGGGTCATCCAACTTGATAGCGGTTGCTTCTGTTATTGGCATTGTGTCATTGTTCCTACACAGCTTACATCATATACATCCATTGTAACTTTCTAATTCTACAATACTTTCTCCACTTTCAACTTTCAAACAGGTTTCTGTTTCATATAAGGAAAAATTAGTTAAACATTCTATCCTGGCCTTATTTCTTTATAGCCATATGAAATATGCAAATGAATTTATCTTATACTTGTGTTAAACAATTTGTGCATGAGGTATTCTTTGAAAAATTTCTTTTTTTTTCTACAATTGGTCTTACCTAATAGAAGATACTTAAGACAAACAAATCATTTTGTAAAATAAGTGGAATTATAAATTTTGCTTGAAATTTCAAGAAATTTTCTGCTAATTTATGAAAAACATGCTATCTTCTTGAGTATTTCTCTTGTAATAAAAAATTAGGAAGCTATGGATTAATTTCTTTAATAATGATAATGTAATTTTACTTAATTTATGATCACATTGATCACATTTTGCCGTGGTAAAAACATATAGAAGAAACTGTATTATGATCAACTACTTCATAAAATATATGTGTGTTTACGGTACACCATTACCTTCATTTTCATTTTAGGCACATTTAGCAATTTCTGTACTGTAAATTCAGGAGCTGCTTGTGGCTAAGATTTGTTAATTGCATGTATTAATCAACCTCATTTCATACAATTTAATCTTTCTGTAGTAAAGGTTAGCAATGGGCTATCAGCAGAATTAAATAAAATAGTAATCCAGAAGTACAACATTGAGTATTCAATATATCTTGGCTTCCATATCTTAAATTGATTATTTTAACTGGGGTAATTCTTACTTAGAAAGAGTAAAAATATCAGAAATAAATTCTTTATTCCACTTGACTCATACCAAGTTTGATATTGTTTATTTTTTTGCTTTACCCAAAGCAAAGCTGTTAAGTAAATCATATAAATCATTTATGCATCAGTGTACTAGACACTCTCTAAAATGTAAAATTTAACTTCTTTTCTTGGCAAGAAAGGTTTGTCTCATGAGGAAAATTATTAAACACTAAGTTTAGAAAATATTCTCAATATTTTATGATTTCATTTCAATTTTGAGTTTCTATTTGAAGTCAGGCAAATTATACCTTTATACAATATGTCTTAATGAGAACAGTTCATGTTGTGGCTTATTTTATCAAACTCTAATGCTTTGAGCTACCTAACACCCTTCTGCTGCTGATATTTTGTTTAGGAAATTTGGTTAGTGTATTAAATGAAAGTTTTCAAAGCTCCTTGGACTTCCAGTTTGAAATTTATAATTAACCATAGTATCGTATTTCAAGTTACATGTTCTTAAGCAAATGTCCATGGCAAATTTATTCAATAGGCGCATAGCATATTAATTTTTAGTCTTATTTTTATAAAGCCCTTGAAGTTAAAAAAAATGTATATATACTTAAAGTTATTGAGTAGAAGTTTAGGACTTTAGGCCAAGTGACAAGGTATAACTGGCTTCTAATTTTCTAACCTCTTGTAAAGAAATTACAAAATATTTTAAACAAGAGCAAAAATGAGGAACATATCATTAAATATTAAGCTGGGTAACAGCATATTATGAAACATTTATAAAATATTAGGAATAATTTATATCAAAATTAGAAAAAAGATATTCAAAGGAAAAATGTGTCAGCTAGCCATTAAAAAATTGGGAAATGCTGCAAGAGTCAGCAGTCATTCATACCTACGTCACATATCACTCAAACTTTGAAAAAATATAGATTAGGAAGGGCAACTTCCTACTTACAAAATAAAATTGAGACAAGATGATTTGAAGTCTAATTATGCCAGCATCTACTGAATTATTCTATACATTAGGGGAAGACATGACTATAATTTAGTAATTAATTATTATTGCAAGTGGAATTTCTTTCTTGATTTCTTCTTTCATTTAGATTTTTATAAGTAGAATTTTCTCTTGTAATTTTCTGAATTTATTATATTTAGTCTTGTTATCTGTAATGAATAACAATGTGAATTTCTTCTTTTCTAACATTTAAGTTCTTTCTTTGTCTTGTTTTTTCTGGCTAGAATTTTATTACTATACTGCATAAAAGTGATGAAAATGTACATTCTTTTCTAGTTCAAAACTTTAAAAAGACTTCAGCTTTTCTCAACATAATATGGTGCTAACAGTTGGCTTATTGTAAGTTGCTTTTAATAAGGTCAGATATATTATGTTTATACCTGATTTCTTCAGAATTTTTATCATGAGGATATGTGGAATTTTAAGAAATACATTCTATTCATCTCTTAAGATTATCATGTGATATTTTTACACATTCTATCAGTGTGAGATGTCATTTATTACTTGTTTTTTGTATTTTTTAAGGAAGAGTCCACAGGGTATTCATGGTCTCACTACTAGATCAGACTCATAGTGATCTGCCTGTTTACAGCCTCCCAAGAGATGGGATTACAGGCACACACCACCACACCCAATCTCAATTGCCATCTCAGAGTGCCCCAGGTGCAGGACCAGCATGGCAGGCCTGGGAATTGAAACCCTGGCCCTGGCACCTGCTTGCAGATGCTTTATTCCACTGAGTTATTTGGGTGGCCCCATTTATTGATTTTCATATGTTAAAACACCTATGTTTAATTTGGATGTATTCTACTTGATCAGAGTCCAATATCTTTTTAATGTGGTAAATAATTTGGTTTTCTAGTATTTTGTTGAAGAGCATTGCACTTAGGTTCATCAAGAATTTGACCTCAGTGTTAAAAAATAATGAAATAAATAACAGTAGATCTAAGTAGGCAGTCTTCAAAAGAAGTTGCACAAAAAGCCAACATAGAGATGAGAAAAAAAGATTAACGTCAGTAATTAAAAGGGAAGGGGTCAGAGAGATGGCTCAGTAGAATAGATTTTTCCCTGGCAAGCACAAGGGCCTGAGTTCAATCCTCGGTTCTGAAAAAAGAATCAGGGAAATGCAAGAAACAAACCATACTGCTATACCAACTCAACCAAGACAGAATGGCTAGTTCCAATACTAGGAAAGTTAACAATTTTTGCGATGTTCTGGAGCAAAGAAAACTTTTGCAAGATACCTGTTAGTAGAAATTAAAATTAGTTTAGCCATTACAGAAAATAGTATCAATGTCCTTCAAGAAGCTAAAAGTAGATTTAACTAATGATTCAGAAATCACACAGACATACTTAAAGAAATGAAATTAGTATATATCAGGGCTCCTTGTACCTTCATATTTATTGAAACACTATACAATTAGTCACCATCTGATACAAGAATAAGTGGAATATGGGATTTATATCTAATAAAATACCTTTCAGCCATAATAAGAATGAAAACATCTCACCTCTGGCAACATGAATGAGGTGGGAGATCATTGCATTTAGTGAAATAAGCCAGTAATGGAAAGACAAGATTTCCATGATCTCATTCATATGTGAAATGTATAAAGTTTATTTTATAAACCTTGAGATTAAGAAGCGATTATCTAATGATAGGGAATGTAAGAAGTAACAAAGAATTGATGCAGATGGATCAGTACTTACAATGTTGCAGCTAGCAGTAAGAATTCCTGGTGTGCCTTCTCACAGGAAGGTGAATATTGATAACAATAATAACTGTATTTGTCAAATAGCATGAAAAAATGATTTTGAAGGTGGGAAAATAGCACAGTGGCATAAACACCTGACTGGCAAGCAAAAATTACTGAATTTGATACTTGGTACCAAAAAAAAAGTTTATTTAGGGCCTACGAGATAGCTCAGCAGACTAAGCACCTGCTTAGGCAATTCAGGGACTTGGGTTTGATTGCTGGTACCACTTGCTGTGCACACTGAGCCAGCCACCAAGTCTGGGAGAGGTGGTGCACGCCTGTAATCCTAACACTGGGGAGGCTCGAAACAGGAGGATCACTATGAGTCTCAGCTGCCTAGTGAGACCCTGTGCCAAATACATAAATGCTAGACAAAATAGAAAATGATTTTAAACATTTTCACATAAAAAATAATAAATTATGAGGAGATAGATATGTTGATCTTTCTTTAAGGATAACACAATGTACAGATGCCTCAGGATACCACATGGTGTTCCAAAAACATGGGCAAATGTTGCATTCAAATATCAGTTAAAAACTATGTTCAAATAAAGTATTCCATAATAAAGCCGAGTAGCCCATGAGTAAGCCACTTACTCCACTATACACACACACACACACACACACACACATATACACACACACATATCCCATATACACAGGACAAGCGTAATTCACTTAACTCTTGGATAAATGCTTAAAATGAACATGTTTAAACTTCAACTGTATTAGAAATCTCTATAAAACAAATACAGTAGCTGTATTTGATGGGCTCCTTATTTCAATCTATTAAAAGCCTGAAGACCCAAATCTGATTTTGCATATTAAATAAATAATAGAATAAATTCAATGAAAATAAACTAATGAACATGTTCACGATGTAAACCTATTAGATTTTGCAAAAGCAGTTGATTTACCCCTTAAAATTGATCTTTCTGCAGTTTTTCCCTCCTAATTAATTGGTGCCACCATTTTTCCACTTACTCAAATGACAAAATATATAATTAATTCTGATTCATTACTTTTGCTCATTTCTAAAATTTATTTCTGAGTAAGTTATTATCAGTTCTGCTTCCAAAATATTTCCCAAGGTCATTAACTTCTTTCCATATCTAATTACTATCACATCATCATATTTGCCTAAGTTAGGGGAAAGATATTGCTGCTTATTCATTTTCAGTAACCAAGTTCCCTCACAATAGCTTAGTTACATTAAGAAACAAACAGGCAAACATGAATCAGTCAGATTTCATTGCCCAAAACTCTTCACCAGTTTCTCAGTAACTTTTCATTTGTTGCTGGCACAAAAAACCTGACACACAAAATTAAGGAAGGAAAAGTTTATTAGCTCACAGTTTGTGGACGTTTCAGCCCATATCCAGCTGGCTTCCAAGGCAGAGTGGAATGCGGCAGAGGGCAACAGTTCATGGCAGCACAAAATAGAAATAGCAAAAAGAAACAGTAAAAGCAGCCGCAGAGAGAAAAAGAATTGAGACATAATTTGTTACTGAGTGTGGGGTCTTTGCTTTGACTGTATACCTGACCATGTGGTTCACAAGACTTTGGGGATGGTTTATGGGAAGAGATAGAGACAGTTCAGAGATATCGCCTTCAAGAGTGCAGCTCGAACACCTTTGGCAGTTCTGTGTGGGAGATTCTGGTCAAAGCTCAAAAGCCCAGAAGGCTGATAGAAATTCTGTCTGTAAACAACAGGCTGGGGAGGTTTCTGTTAGGGATAAAGCTTGTTTTGGCTGTTGGACTCCAGGTGATGTGTGTTATGACTTCGCAGAAAGTTTGTCTGCATTTTGCTCCTGACCATAGATTTTGCCTGATACTGAGATGAAGCATGACAGACTGGTTCATCAGGCAGAAGAAATTTCAAGGCACTCAAAAGTTGAACCAGTGGCATGGTTATCCTTAGGGACTTTTGCTCAGCTTTTTGTTGAGAATTAAGAGCAAAGAGCCCAGCAGGATGATTTAAAATGTGTGTTTTCCCAGAAAATAATTGCCAATAAAGTTGTAGACTGTAAAGATAGAGCTGAGAAGATCTTGATTACTAAGAAAGAACAAGAGGATGGAAAGGTTTTCCTGAGGGCATCATAGGAGGTGGAAGATCTCCATCCTTTGCAACCTCAAAACTGCAAAGGTGGGCAGGGAACTTGGCTTTGGAGAGAAAACCACAGATTGCCACTTTTCAGAATGGCAAAGGTGGACACACCAGGTCCCAGAATTGTGGTGACATAAAGAATTTGTTCCTTGGAATCAAGTTCAGAGTGTTCAGCTATTCAGATACTTGAACCCCATAGCCAAGAGAGAAGAAAGACTGGCTGCTACTCCAGCTGGCAGCAGATCTTGGCATCACCATGTGGCACTGGTTTTAGACGCATGCAGAATGCAGGAGTTCTGAAACTGAGATGCTCTCCACCTAGGTTTCAGAAGGCCTAGCAGGACAGGCAGTGTGGCCTAGAAGGGCATTGTGGAAAGCTATGAGGGAGAAGTCTAACATGCAATGGAAACCCAAGAAGTTTTAAAAAGTCAGGAACATGGATCATCTGAGGAAAGGTGCAAGAAAGGAGCAAACCAGGCCTAAGAGAGAGGACACAGGAGCTACCACGAAAAGTGCCATAGGTGAAGGGCCACACGGAACTCACAATTCACTACAGGTTGCTTTGGACGTTCTATATGGAACCTTAGGACTTAATGTTGGCCCTTCTGGATTTTGGACTTGCGTTGGTTCCAATTCATTGTACAGTGCTATTTGTACCTTTTGGAATGGTACTGTTTACCTTGTGCCATTGAATGTTGGAAGTGTTTAACTTTACATGTCTACAGGGGCTCACACCTAAGAATTTACCTTGGGTCTTGAGACTTGGGTCTTCAACTTTTCATCAATGCTGAAATGCTTATGACTTCTCAACTTTTAGAGATGGACTAAAATGCATTTTGCATAAAGGGATGTGCATGAGTCTTTGAAAGGCCCAGGGGAAGAATGTTATGGTTTGTGTCTATTCCGCCCACCAAAGCCTCTTGTAATCATGGGGCTGCTTATAGAGTTTGTCATTAATTAATGATCCAATGCTTGGATAGCTGATGTGGGTGCTGCCACAACCCCAGGGCAGATAATGTGCAAGGCAATATAAAGGAGAGAGTCTGGCCTCTGTTACTGCTGCCACTACTGCTCCCATTTCCCTCTGCTCTTTGCTATTTTCTGCCATGGTGTACTGCTGCCCCCTGCCATGTGATACTCTGCCTCTTAACCATGGACTAAAGCTTCCACAAACTGTGAGCTAGATAAATCTTTCCTTCCTTAACTTTCAGTGTTGAGTATTTTGTCTCAGCAGTGAGAGAAAAGTAATTGAAGCAGCAAGCATCATGTTCTCAGAAGAAACAAAATGCAAACCTACTGTGATTACTCTGGCACTGAGCCTTGGCTGAAATGATCAGTTTCATATTCCTTTTTCTGATGTAGACTATAAAAAGCTAAAACACTATCTAGTTATTTTCTCTGCCTGAAACATCATCCTCATAATTGATTCAATGGGTGTCAGTTTTTTCACTTGTGAATCTTTGTCTTAAATACTGCCTCCCCAGTCATGATGATATGAAGCTTGGATAAAGTATTTCTGCTGCTATGCATACGTTGTTTGTATACAATGGCATATAATTTCAGTTATGTAATTTAATTGAGGACATTCTCACTTTAATTCTTCTTACACTGGATGAGTATATTTTTAATTTGCATATGCAGTGAGGTATGCCATAAAATTCACAATTAAATGAATAAATGAATGAATATTTCTAACAATGTTCTTGAAATGGGGTGTGACAGGTAATTCCATAACCAATATAATTATTATGATGTCATAAAAATTCAGAATTACCTTTACAATCTGAAAAATATTGAAAGCATACTGAATTCAAAACAAAATCTACTTAATTTTTAGTTCTACGTCTTAGCTAAGCAACCAATGAAGCTGAGAATTCACCAGTAATAAATTTTTATGAAAATGGGTTTGACAGGGAACATAGGAGTTATTTATGAAAAAACAAGCATTGTAAATATAATTAAAAAGCAAATACAAGATAACAAATAGATTAATATATAAAGCAACATAAATAGTAGTTATAATTACTATTATTTATATTAATTTTTATTTTTTTGAACTATTGATGAAAATTTAGCACTATATATTGATAAACAATATACTCCAGATAATGAAATTAAAGTCTGGACATGAAAATTATTTAATCTTATGAGGACACAGTGATATTTACTTTAAATTTCTAACACTTGAACATTGTGGAAGGGACTTCTATATAAATGAGTGGTTTATATATTGGAAGCAGTTAAAGCAACTTATTAACCAAGATTATAGATATGACACTATAATTCTATGCTTCTTCACTATATCTGCCTTTACTGTATAATGGAATAGTAAGATGGTTTTGTAGGGACAAAGAAATTTGTAATTAAAAACAATGAAAAAAATATTGGTTTCCTTTTCAGTTATGGTATTGAAAATTGTCTTTAAATGTCAAATTCATTTCCTTAGTTTTGAATGATATACAGATCCCATATAGAAAGCACACAGCTGGAGATTATATTTGCAGATACCGTATAATAAACTAAAGAATTCAATGTTCTGTATGTATTCAATAAGAGCCTTCTGCTGGAGTTTGCTGAGTCCAGCAGCCCCTAATCAGCCAGAAGATTGCCAGAGAGACCTGGTAGGCTAGCCCCTGTCCCACCAGCCTTCTTGCTTGAGTTTGCTGTTTGAATCCACCACTCCTCATTCCTAAGACTGTCAGGGAGATCCAACAGCTTTAGCCCCATCCCCCAAGCCTTTCCACCAGAATTTGCTGAGTCTTGTCAACCCTTCTGCTCTTGAAAACCACCAGGATGTCCTGACTACCACAGAGACCTTCAGGAGCCTTGGGGAGCACCACAGAAATCAACTTATTAGTGAGCATTACATATCTTTGGCCTGCACTCATAATCAATGGATCCTTCTTGAACTACAGCTTGCTCCTCTCTCTTAATGAGTTAGAAAACACATTGAACACCATGTAGCAGGATCTTTGGCAAGCCTATCCTGCCCTCCCACACTCTGAAGAGCCCTGCTGAACTACACCCCACCCATCTAATGTCACAGCAAAATGTGACAAAAGGAAGGAACAAAAGACAATCTTATACTCTAGACTAATGAAAACAAGTAAAGGAGAAAAGATCATGGAAGAACTTGGAATCCACACACCTGGAATTTCTAGGAGGATAGCAATTGAAGTAAACACACACCTGCATCAGGGTATAGAGGAAGCAGATCAGAAACAACCTCTCTAGTAAAAAAGGAAATAACAACAATTATGAAATTATTGTTTGATACATCTAAGGAAGACACAAATTTTTAAAATATGGAATAGGAAAATAATAGAAACATTGAATGAACAAAAACAAAAGAACTAGATTGCATGAAACCAATTCAAACTGGTATCCATGACATTAATAATTCCTTGAAAACTGGCAAAACTATTTGAATGAAAAAGGAAGAAAGAATTTGAGATCTAGAAGTTCAGTTTGCAGCTAGTGAAAAAGAAAGGAAACATTTCTTAAAATAATAGGAAACCAGGAAATAGCAATAAAACAGATGCAAGATGATGCAAAGAAAAATAATAAAAGACTAATAGGTATCAATGAGTTAGCTGGAGATAA
>NDGM011193713.1:0-23590 GCA_002564305.1 Octomys mimax | reverse complement strand
CCTTACATTTGTATGCAGATTATCTGCCCCAGGGTGGGTGTAGCACTCACACCCATAATCCCAACATTGGACCATGAATCAATCACAAACTCTTCAAGCCACCCCAATGACTGCATGGGCTCTGGGGGGACACCTAGACAAAAACAGTAAGTCACTTCTTTTACAATCCCAGTGACCCTAGCTCAGGGTAGAGTGCAGGGCCTGCAGCTTGAATCTCATTAGACTGAATGCTAACAACCTGCTAGGCCCTGCACTAAGTGCCTACATGTGGTATGAGGCACTGCCAAGACTTGTGTGGCAGGTATTGTTATTATCTTTGCTGTACCTACAAGATCGATATCTGCTACACTTACAAGACTTTTCCAAAGTCTCACAGCCTCACAGAGGAGAAACGAACCCCAACTGCATCCAGTGCTAGGGTGTGTACAGCACCATCATTCAGTTCAGCTCATCATAGCTGTTTGGTAGACAGTGTGGTTCTAGTCATGGTTGGACTCTCCTCATCCCTGTGCACAGGCTCAGAAGGTTAGGTCCTGGACTCCTAGCAGCAGCCATCTTTGCCATTGTTCCTTCTCCCCTGAACCCCTCAGTAGAGGTGGCCTCTTAGAAACTGTGGCAAGAACTTGCAGGGCCCTGTCTGTGTCATGCTGAGCAGTAGTGAAGCCTTAGGGAGCCATTCTGTCACTGATAAAGCAGGAGAACACGGAGAAAAAAGGGCAATGAACAATCAGGCCAGCTTTCCAGAAGTTTCTGGGAGGATCTTTGTGTGGGAGATCTAGACTATGCTGCTTCTTTCTAGGGTACAGCCTGAGCTCCCTGAGACTGCTGAAAATCACTGAAGCACAATAAGGCAGAGCTGGATGTGGCCGTAAGGAACTTTGGTTCCAACGCCCTTGTTGTATAGGTGGGGAACTGAAGCCCATTTCTTTACAATAGGATGTCTCACTCCTGCTTTCTAGAAGTAGGAGCAAGAGGTATACTCATGGGGCAGCACATTGGTCCCTGGTATAGTTTGGGGCTAGATGTTCTCCAAAGGCCAAGGAGTTAAGGTTTGGTTCTCAGTTGAACAATTGGAAGATAGGAGAAGATTTAGAAGCAGGAGCTAAGTGGGAGGTCCTTAGGTCACTGAGAGTGATCTTCACAGGGGACAGAAGAACCTCAGCCTTTTCCTTTTTTACTTCACAGCTTGAGGCAAGCAATGTGTTGTCACATGCTCCTGCCACTGCCATGTGGTACCCTCGCCACTGGTCCACCTGCTCATAGGCTGAAACCTTTTAAATTGGGAATCAAAACAAACCCTTTCTCTTTATAGACTCTCACAGGTAGTGATATAAAGCTGCCTAGCACAGGCCCCTTATTAAAATGTTTCTATAGCATTGTATGTTCCTCCCAGGTGTATAACTATTAGGGTGCTATTCACTCAAGTGAGACATGAATGTGTGGGACTACTTTGAACCAGACATCATTCTGAATGCTGTGGGATTGAAAGTGACAATTCACCTTTGTATGCCTTTGTGGAGCTTTTGCTTACCCAGGTAGATGTCTATGTTGCGAGAACCTGTCCTCTTCTGGGTTTCTCCATCCACAGAACCCAGGGAGAAGTGAATCTGTTCCTCCCAGAGTCTCCCAGGAGGGGATTATGTTTCTGACTAGACATGTGCCAATGTCACCCTGCAGAGAAGACGCCCTCACCTCGCTGATTTTCCCACTCTCATGAACATCTTCCCACCTTCTGTGAAGCCCTCCTTGTGGACAGTGGTGCTCACTTCTTATGAGATTTGCTGCTGGGGATGGAAGTCAAGGTGGATCCCAGCTCTGCTTCACAATGCTTGTTTATCATTCATTGAGTCCCTGGGAGCAAACCCAAGAGTCAGTGTCTTCATACCTTCACCCTACACCTGACATCCATCCCTCCACTGCGGTGACATGCACTGGATCCCTCTCAAAAAGGAATGCCCAAAGTCCACTCAGTGATGGCCCAGAGTCCATTGTCCAGCTGTGTGCAGCAGGGACTGTGTGTCCTTGCTGCCCTTGGACAAGTCTGCTGGAGGTCACAGCAGCACAGTTCTCTGTCCATTGTTTTGGAGCCACCGTGTGCCTTTCTCACCCCTCCTCTGATAGGTGTAAATTGGTTCACAAATCCTGCAATTCGTTTAGCTCATGCTCCACTGAGTTTCCTTGGCGATTTTCTGCTTTATTGCCCATTGCCTGGTTGCTAAGATTCCTTGTAAATTGCATTGCCCTCTGCTCTGTTCCACCATTTGTTTAGGCTCAGCATGGAAGCTGTCGCCCTGGCATTTGCCATGTGCCGGTTGTGAACTGCTCCCAAACAACAGCACTGCTGCAAGCAGGCTGGCCACCTGAATGGCAAAGAGGCATCACGGTGACACAGAATCCAAGGGCACAGAGCTAATTTATGCCACCAGGCAGAACTCATCTTTCTCTCCTGTCTCGTTCCAGAGGAGGAATCAATATATTGAGGCTGTGGGATCGCTTGGTGCTCTTGAAATGTTTCTCGATGCCATCATCCCCATGGGACTGCAGATGACTGAAAGACAGACAGATGGCCCTTCGTGGGCACTGCAAAAACAGGTGAGATGTGCCTGGAAAGAGGCTAAAGGTGCAGGCCTGTGCCAGCCATGTAGGTGCTGACGAAGTCTTGGCTACTTCCTGGCCATGCGACCTTGGATGAGCCACTTACATTCTCTGTGCTTTAAGTATTCTTCTATATAATAAAAATAACAAGAACACCTACAGCACTGGATTGTTGTGAGATTAAAATGAGATGCTAATATGTAACATGTAGTCTCTGGCACTAGCATATAGTAAGGGACTCAGTACGTGTCCACTATGATCACTGTCATCATCAACACCACCAGTGTCCCAAAGCAGCTGGCCAAAGCCAGCTGTGGGCAGCTCCATCCTCTTCTATCCTGGTCTGTGGGTTCCTGTGCTGCAGCCCTGCTGTCCTGACCACCCCTGGGCTAGTGCTCCCTTGCAGTTCCATCCCTGTTCTGCCTACCTCGCTGTTAACACAGAGGTTTCATACTTATTACAGCTTATATCTACATGTCTCATAAGAGCCACATGTGCTCAAAGGCAGGGTTTTTGGAAGGCAATTGGATTATGGGCCTTATAGCTGACAGCTATCTCTTATAGCTGTTAAGAAGTAGGGTCTGATGGGAAGAGCTGGGTCACTGGGGGTGTGACCTGGAAGGGTTTCTCTCTCTTCAGCTCCTCCCCTCTCCCTACTTCCTATGCCCCATGCAACGAGCAGCTCTCCTCGGCCATGTCATCCTGCCTTGGAGCTGGCTGACTGTGCAAGGACTGACACTTCTGAAATGTGAACCAAACTAAGCTTCTCCTCCTTAAAATTGTGGATGCTGGGTATTATCTCTCAGCAATGAGAAAAGTAACGGAGACAAAACCCTGGCACTCTTTAATTGGGAAAGATAAGTCAGTTGTCATAATGAAGAGAGGGGCCTACTTCTTCAGGGTGGAATTATAAATTACATATCTATAGCTGCCATAGAGGTGCAAAATTGAAGGTGATGCTTGTATCCACAGACCCATGGACCTTTATACAGATGAAACCTTAGGTCCCTGTTGAAAGGCTAATCTGCATCCTCCCAGCACAGCCCCCATCTAAACATTCGTAGCAGCCAGCAGCGTTGAACATCTGATAGAACTGCTCTTACAACTAGCCTTCCCTTCAGCTGCCTTTCTGAAAGAGGGTTCAGAGGCCACCTCGTGGAGGTCCTCTTGGGAACTCAGGGGTAAAAGAACCCTGAGAAGCCACCACTGGTCCCTGCTCCTACCCAGTCTAAATATGAAGCACCCCCAAGACTCATGTGTTGAGTATGCTAACGTCCACGGATTAATCCATTGAAGAGTTGATTACTGTGGAATGGGCTGTTAGGAGGTGGACGTGGCTAGATGAAGTGGTCACTAGAGTGTGGCTCTGAAGGCGTGTCTCCTCCTGGGCTCATCCTCTTCTCTTTCTCTTTCCTGGGTGTGCCGTGCTGAGTGGCTTCCTCCCTGTGCCATTCCTGCCTTGAACCCAGCTGACCATGCACTGAAACCTCTGAAAGTGTGAGCCAAAGTGAACCTTCCTTCCTTCAAGTTGAATATGTTGGGTATTTTGTCCCCAAAATAGGAGGGTGAATAATAAAGACACACTGGATCCTGTGGCTCTTTCTAGGGGAAAACCTGGCTCCGCTATGGGGCTCAGACACTAGAAATCACTAAGTTAAACCAACACGATTTCTTTCCAGCTTCTCTACTGTCACTCTGCTCATTCCTGCTCCTCTGCCAAGAAAAGGAATGTTCAGCCTTCCCAAACGCAACAGACTTTTCAAACACCAGAAGGCAGCCTTCCATCTCTCTTTGGCTCCTCTACCTTCGATTAAACATCCTACATTCCTTAAACAATCCAGTTCATTCCCCACCTCTGTTCCATCCCAGCGTTTCCTCCTGACCACTCTCTGGCCTGTTTATCTGCCCTGAGAACATGAAGCCAGACCGGAAAGGCCTTTGCCTGGACATGGTCCAAAGGCCCAGGCACTCCTGTCTCGTAACACGATAGCAGTGTTCATTCCATAACCTGAACCGGCCCTGGCTGCTGGACAGCTCTGCCAACCACAGCTTCGCTCAGATCTCTTACTTCGGCGACCCATGTTAAACCGGGCTCCCTCAACCCACACTTGCAAACTGATTTTTTTAAACTGAAGGTGGAACTTTGCATTTTCCCTTGTGGCCCTCAGAGTAGCCTAGGCAGGGGACAGGTTCAAAAGGAATGGAATCCACCGCTGCAGCAATTAATGAAGCTCAACTCTTTACAGAGATCCTGTTTCTTCTTGCACCAGCATCTGTCGCAGTACTTTATATACAGCAGACATTCAGTAATAGCTGAATATGTACATGAACGGCTATGTCATCCCCTAAATCATAAGTTCAAGTATAGGATACACATAAATGCTCCTTAAGAATCATCGAGTACCACACATACATCAATGATTGTCAATGTGGGTATTGTTACTAAGCATATGAAAGACACAAGCCATGTTCATTTTCTCTATCTCCATTGTTTGATGTCTTTTAAGCAGAAAGTGCTCCATGAGTGCTGACTGAACATAATAGACAGGTTTGCACAATATCTTGGATATGGACTTAGAAGAAAAGGCCAAAGTCAAGGAGGAGAGCCTCTAGCTAGAGTATGGCAGGAGATGAGGGCATGGAACAGAAAAGAACAAGGAAGAGATCTCTAAAAACAAAGGTTAGTGAACATCCTGGGTGGAAGCATACCCTGGGTTTCTACACTGTCAGTTAGCAATCCGTAGGTAACTCTTCCCCCATAGCTAAATTGTTTATAAGCAGCAAATGTAACAGTAGCAACCTGTCATAAAACAGTTCAGTAAGGCAGATCAAACCCAGGAGTGGCTGACCTAGACCAATGTCTTAGTTACTTTTCTCATTGCTGAGACAAAATACCCAACACCCAAATTAAAGGGGCAAAAGTTTATTTAGCTCAGTTTGCAGAGGTTTCAGTCCACAAGTTCTGGCTCCAAGGCAGGGTGGTACATGGCAGAGGGGCAATGTAGAAGAGAACCAGTTCATGGCAAGCAGAAGACAGCGAAAGGAAGGAGCTTATGTCCCTTATATTATATCCAGGCCACCAGGATTAGAACAGTGCAAATCCAATCAGTGGACTGATTTAGTAACCAGCCATCCTTAATCCCAGAGTTGTTAATCCTAGCATTGCATCATGAATCAATCACACACTCTAGAGTCAGCCACCTCTGCAGAAGCCCACCTATGAATGCATGAGATCTGGGGGAAGGTCTACACACAAGGCATAACATCTGAGCGGGGCAGACGAGGTGAAGCTGGAGGTCCCTCACATGCACAAGCAGTGACAGGGTCATATATATCTCATCACCACTAAGCCAGCTCCTGCTTATTGATGTGACAGCTCAGCAAGTTTCCAAGAGAAAAAGCAAGGAGTCCAAGAGGTACCATGAGGCCTTGGCTAAAAATGGGTACATCGTCACTTCCACTGCATCCTATCAGCAGAAACAAATGACAAATGCAGCCTAGATTTAAGAGACAAGGAAAAATATCCTCCTCCTCTTCATGCAAGGGTCTTTAAAAAGGCATGCATCCAGCAAAAAATAAAGACACAAAATCCATCTTCCATTCTTCCATAGAACCCATCCTTCCATTCAATACATACAGGTTGGACGTCTGCTAAATTGTTCTATGCCAGGTACAAGAGTCATGGCTGGAAAAAGTATATGTTGAGGACATGAGCTCTTGTCTTTGGAAGGAAGGGGCTTCAAGTACAAGAGCACCACCACAGAAATGGGTTAGGAGGACTGGGGACAGCAGCCAGAGTGGCTTCCGGGGTATCAGTGCCTGGCTGTGGCAACAAGAAGATGCTCTGGGTGCAGATGTGCCTCACTGCTCATTTGTTTTGTGACCAAGCTGCACCCTGTTGCTCAACATTTCTACTGCCAGTTCCAGAACCCAGAACGATGTGCAAATCACATCTGTCACAATGCCCATAGTCGTGTCATTCTGGCTCTGGCAAGGACATGACAGCCTGATAGGCCCCTTGAGGATACAAAGAGCCCAGCAGCTTTCACTGACTGCAAACATGTCCTAGAGTGACTTGGGACAAAGGCTGAAACCCTGGTGGAGGCAGCCTAGGATAGAGAGCCCCATGCAGAGTTCTTGGCAAGACATGTTATAGCTCAGTTTTATGAGCTCTTAAATCTTAACATTTTCTAAAATGAGGGAGCCCAGCAGGAAGATTAAGCACAGCCTGGCCCTTTAAATCATCAGCACCAGCCTTCCTGGGGGCTAGATTTCTTTTAGGCCCTGGCATGATCTCGGTGTCAAAGACCCATGGAAATATGCAGCCATTAAAAGTTTAAGATCCTTGCCAAGTTCTACCTGTGACTAGCTACATGACCTTGGATGGGTGACCCAATGTCTCTGTACCTCAGTTTTCTCCTTCATATACATGGCTGTGCGCACTCACAAAAATGTCTCAGGGAGTCTGAGAGTCCACATACAGGCTCCAATGACCCTGGGGGCTCTTGGGGATTCTAGCTCCAGGAAGCAACCCCTCCCCAACCCTAGCCCCAACAACCCCCAGCTGCAAAAGCTCCAGGGCTAGTGTTTCTATAGGTGCCTCAACATGTCAATCAGCCAGAGTCAGAAGTAGATGCCTCGAGTCAGATCAGACAACCCAGACCTGAGCACACTGTGTGAGCCCTCGGGGTTGCCTGAGCCCAGGATGTAGGTGAGCCTCGGACGCTCTCATGCTCCTTACTGGCTGAGTACACCAGACAAGTCACATACCCTCCATGTACCTCTTAGGGACTTTGGTGCCGTAAGTGGCACATCAGCTATGAAAATCATTTCAGGATCATTTCTGTGTGATACATTTACTTGTTCACCAATGAGCACCATACAGCCAGCATGCTGCCGGCGGAAAAAGTAGGTAGGACTGAGGCACCATCGTTGCTTACCAGAGAACAAGGAGAAGGCAGCAAACATGTCCCTGCATAGGGCCACAGCCCTAGAGAGCCTGGAGGAGATGTCGCAGGGTGTCCAAGCATGCAGGAGGCTCCATGGAGGACACCCCAACAGGTACCAAAGGAAGCGGCAAGCTAAAGGGGGTGGAGCTAGTGGTGACCACAACAGGAGAGGAGTAGGAGTACAGGACAGCCGTGATGGGTGACTGCCAGATGTCTGCTGTGGCCTGGGCCTGGGCCAGAGAGGTCAGGATGTAGAAAAAGACAAGGGCCAGCCAGCAGAGAGCCAGATGGGTGAGGGGACTGTGTTCTAACCTGAGGGCAGGAGGTGGCAACAGTTGGTGGCGGCAGCACAATCAGCCGCGCTGCAGCCCACTGCTGGAGCTGGAGCTCCTCAGAGAAAGCCAGGCAGCACTCATAGCCAGCCTTTCCTAAGCATGGGGTGGTACCTGAGCCCTATGCCAGCACCCAGCTCCTCCCATACACTCATGCTGAAAGGTAGAGCTGAGCATGACTGTATTTGTGTTTTGCAAGTGAGATTATTTTGTTTGGAGCCCAGGCCACCAAATAAATGTAAAACAGAGCGAATACCAGACCCCTGGCCCTCACCTGGATGGGCAGCCTAATGAAGGGCAGATTTCCCACTCGGTCCTCCAGGAACCCCCCAAACAGTCTTTCTCCCTGAGTGCCCACCGCAGGCCCACATCCAAGCACTCCCACCCCCAGCTTACCTCTCTTCCTCCTCAGGCTGACACCCCCTAATTCACATTTACCCCCCCTCTCCGGGCCTACCATGGAGCCTGCCAGTAAGCCCTGGCTCCAGAGGGTGTCCTCTGAAATCTTCATTAGAGTCCTAATGTGGGAAATTAAAACTCTGAGCTTGAAGCTTTCCAGAGCAGCAAATAATATTTACAGGCATACTGCTTGAGAAAATCAAATATTTATAATAGGGTTGACTCCATGATGCTGCCTGTTGTCTGAGCTTCTGGGGCTGCAGCAGCTGCATTATGAATGGGATCAGGCATTAAAATGCTTTCGAAACCATTTGTGCTGAGGGGAGGGGCAGGGAGGAGAACTCAGGGAGGATGGTGTGTTCCCATGTGGAGTGGGCCAGGGCTCCTCCACGGGGACATCCTTTCCTCCCACAACTTCTCTGGCCTGGGGACATGCCCACATCACCTGACACCCTGATGACAGGGTCATTCCTCCCAACAGCTGCTTCCACAGAGCCCAGAACAGTGTATAGAATAAGGTAGAGACTGGACACACTGTCGCTGGGTGGACAACCTGCCCCCAAGCTCATCTTTTTTCTGTAAGAGTGACCCTGCATCCCAGAATCTACTTTTCCTTCTCTAGCTCAGTTCTCTGTCTATGCTTCCTAGTCATATACTTAGTTTCACAAAGAACCATGTCTAATTGATTCGGAATCACTCTTTCCAGGGCTAAGTTGGATCCCTTGTTTTTTAAGTAATCCATTGCTTTTTTATAACCATTTTTTTCTTTCTAAGCCTTCCCGTATAGTACATTATTATCCAAAGTTGTATTATAATTACTACCTAATGACTATTTCTCTGTCTTCTTATCCCAAGCATCAACCCAGTGAGCGATCATCACCACATTTCTCTGAACTGTCCCCAGTATGGAGATTCCTTGTAGCCAAGAAGCACATGCACTCCAGCTGCGGCAAATCCCATCCCAAGTTCATAGAACAAGGTTCTCTGGCTGGAGGTCCGTGTCTAGACTCCTTGGCCTTTGTACAATGTTTTCCTGTAAACAACTTCAGAAAACAGTCTGCAGGCACTCTAGGTCCCCTTCTGGGATTTGTGTGATGGCTCAGTAGGATGCAGTTTAGACCGGGGAGCACAATGTAGTATGCCTTCTACCACTGTGATGGAGAATCAGCTCAAAGGAGGAAAGCCTTCTTTTGGTTCATGGTTTCAGAGGTCACAGTCCATGAGAAGTTGATTCTGTGTTTCTAGGACTATTGTGAAGCAAAATATTATGGCAGAGAGCTTCTGGGAGGCCAAAACAGCTTGCCTCAGCATATCCAGGGAAAAGAGAGTGAGAGAGACCCAACACTCTGATACACCCTCAAGGGCATGCCCACCAATGACCTGCTTTCCACCAGGCCCCACCTCCTATAGCTTCCACCACTTTTCAATAGTGCCACCAGCTGAGGATCAAGAGTTCAACACATGAACATTCAAGAGGCAGGGACACGATTCCCTAGTCCCAGGATGCTCCCTTCTTAAGTTTTCCCAAGTCAGCTGATTGAGAGGTAGGTCACATGGTCTCTGGGGTCTTAAGCCTACATCTGCAATGTGGCTTTCATACATACAGCATCTGTTTGTGTGGACAAATGGGAGTGGACAGATAAAGGGTGGTTGTGTCATAATGAGGCTGTGCTTGACTTATGATGCAAGGAGGCTGATTTTCTGGTTTGACTTCAAAGGCTAAAAAAGCCCCCATGAGTGTTTCATATCCACTCTGTTAGAAGGAAATATAATCAAATACTTTCTTAAAAGTTCAAATAACTTGGCAGGCAATATAGCTCCGCGGACTAAGCGCCTACTTAGGCAAGCACAGGGACTGGGGTCCAATTCCCGGTACTGCATGTTGCGCCAGCCCCACCCCTGGACACTGAGCTGGTGACCAAGTCTAGGCATGGTGGCACACACCTGTAACCCCAGCACTGAAGAGGCTGAAAACAGGAGGATCACTAGGATTCCTAGCTGCGTAGTGAGACCCCGTACCAAATACATTTTTTTAAAAAATCAGATAGCTTACATTTATCCACTTTTCTCCCTACATGTAATTACTACCACATATTTATCCACACATGTAGCCACTACCTCCCACACTGCTGGTGAATTAGTGACCTCACTTCTCTTAAACATCCTGCTTACTTATGTGTTCAATGATTTTACCCTTCATTATAGATCAGCGGTTCTCACACTTGTCCATGTGGCTGAGCACCTGGAAGTTATGGGGCTTTTTGCGGCACATCATGAAATACTGATATATTTAATCCCATTATATGAGCCAGGAACAATTTTACTAGCAGAAAATATGACTATATTAATGTGTGCAATATAATATCACAAACACAGGTATTCTAGAAAAGGAAAAAAAATCTGCCAAGCTGAGATTAGGTGTGTAAGAAACCTCTCCTGGGCCCGTGTTTGCTGCTTGCTGGTTCATGCTGTCGTTGGGGGTGGGGGCAGAGCAGGGCCTATTAGAGTTTTAGGAAAGAGTTACAGACCATGGGTGAGACGCTGAGCAGCTGTGTGCAGGAAGCTAGACCGCCAGTGTTCCGAAAGCCCCTACCAGCTGCCCAGACCTGGGGCCCTGCGGGCAGAAGCGCCCTGGGAGCTCAGACAGCTCCTGAGTGTCTTGAAGCCCCATGGCTTCTGGGACTTCTGGTTGAAATATCAGATTCCACTGCTGTTGAGGTGATACTGTTGTGACCTCATATTCTTAGGCATCCTGAAGTCACCTTGGTACATGTTATCCTTGTGACTACGAAGACCCATGGGTATAATGACAATGATGGAAGCAGGATTGGAAGGGAGGAACACTAGGATGATCTCAGCCCTGACCTGAGCTTGTACCGCCTGAGGGATGGGTATAAGAGGCTCCAGGCCTCTGCTTTCTTCTTCCCTCCTCGGAAAACCCCAGCCTTGCTCCACCCAGATAATCCAAGATGATCTCACCCAAGGACGCTTGATCTGATCACATTGGCAAAGACCCTTTTAAATAAGGTTACATTCACAGGTTCCAGGGGTTAAGGTACAGACATAACTTTGGAAGGGGCCACCATTCAACCCAGGACGAGATCGCACTACTGAGAAATCTCGGTCCCTGGATGAGGTTACTGCACTCATGGGTCCAATCTCTGGGCTTCAACATCCATCTGCAGTCTTGCAGAATTATTCTCTCTCTGCAGTCCCAATGCTAGGACTGCAGAGAATAATTCTGCCAGTGAGAAACCTCAAAGTCGCCTTTAGCTTCAGTCTCGCTGCATCCTAAGCTCAGCACAGCTCCCCTCCCAAGAGGAGGGTCTTCCGTATGACAACAACTTGATTTTTTAAATTGTTTTCAAAAAATTTAAAAATCCACTTTTGGGGAGGACCTTTGGGATATGAAGTTGACAATCTTAAAGAAGAATTAAAGTTATTTATTTTCTACAGTTAAGATCAGAGAATAAGAGGCCCACAGATTTGAGTAAAGCTGAGAATTTCTGAGGTCACTAGAAAGTCTAGTTCCCTCTGTCCCTGGAGAAATGCTGCCCCTAAGATTGTGAATGCAATGAAGAAGGCGATACTGGGAAGAGGATTCTGTATTTGGGAGAGTTCTTCAGACCATGGATTCGCCCCTCTCAAGTTTATATAGCTGACTGACCCTTTCCGAGAAGAGGCCAGGGCGTAACCGTCCCCAGCTTCACCCCACTAATCCCTTTCTGCTTTGTGGCTTAAAAAACTCTTATCACCTGCCGGGGTGATGGTTTCACATGTGGCTTGTCATCACACCACTGAACTTCTTGCTCTTATGTATTCCTCTGGGCCATTTGGATTTTCCGTCTCATTGTCTCTTGTCTGCAGTGCAGAATTGTGGCGGAGCTTCAGCTGCATTTTCCTGTCCCAGCAGTTTCTTCTTTCCCTTTCAGAGGTGAAACTGAACAGAACCAAAGGATCAAAATGTCGAGGACTCCTGCCCTGGGTCCTGGACTTCGTGGGCCCAGGGTGGATTGAGAGTTTGCAGCTGAACTCCAGCTCCAGAAGGAAGCGCAGAACTGACCTCAGTACATTCCAGACGTAGCAGGGAGGTGAAAATTTGACCCTGTTATTCAAGGTAATTCTGCTTTGCTTCCTGGCCTGAGTCATTAGGAAATAATCTGCTGCTTTAATGTCTGTGTTTCATCAGACAGTGGACTCCCAAGGACAGGGACAATAATAGCACTAACAGCTACCATTTATTCAGCATGTACAGTGGACCACACACTGTCCTGAGCATGGAGCACACATAACCTCACCAGGTCCTCTACAGCTCGGGGACCCAGGGCCACTGCCGCCTGCCAGCTTCATTTCCAGTGACACCAATACTTAGAGGGCTTACTTGACTTGCACAGTGATGAACTCAAATTCAAATTGAGCCTGAAGCGCTCCAGGGCCTCTGTTCTTAATCCCATCCCCACCCATAGTGCCTGGAACAGTGTGGGTGCTTAGCAGCGTGGCAGGCAGGAGTGCCTCTGCCCTTTCTTCCCAAGCTCCCAGTGCAAACACTCCCCCATACCCATACACACACAAGTCCTGTCTTCTCTTTCCACAGAGTCTACCTGCTGGCTCTTGTCCCCTGACTTCTGCTGTAGTAGAGTCCTGGGCCTGGTGCCCACTGTGCTGTTACATGTATTGCTGAGGAGCGTGTGATTCTGGGAGAAGACTAGGCATGGATGGATTCTCACTAGGAACACATCTGGAGGCCGACCGGATAAAGAAATCAAAGCTCTCCAAAGAGAGACTCAGAGGTAAGGCCTAAGACAGACAACGTGTTCACCCTGTTAACCCATCCTCCCTCCTCAGTCACCTGCCCTGGCTGGCCTGCAGAGGAAAGAGGCCTAATGTAGATGTGGCAGGATCCTGGTGCATGGACACTGCATGCCTTATGGACACAGCGTGCCTGGATTGTCCCCCAAACCAGAACCCAGAGAGCAGAGGAGCTCCTAATGCAGAGGGACAAGAAGAGCTCAAGGATGGCAGACCTGGAGCACCCTCCTGGCGGGCAGCCTGGAACAAGTCTCTTTATACCCTTAAGCCTACCTCCCTTTGCCTGTAAAAGGCAGGGCAGTGAGACCTCCTTAGGACATGAGGGCTCTTACAACATCAGTATAAAGGGGGCCACCCCTTCTTCTCTAGGCTGGCCTACAAACCAAGCCATCTCTTCCCTGATGGCCCTTCTGGGAACCTAAAAAACCAATATGATATAGAAGAGACGGGCTCTGGCCCCGGAAGCCCTGGGCTTCGGCCTTAGCTCTGAAGCTCTCTACCTGTACGACTGTGCGTATCTGTTGTCTGTGCTTCAGTTGCTCCATCTGTGAAATGGGAGATGTCTTGCGGTCCCAGCCTCGTAACCATCGTGAGGGTGAAATGAAACCAGCGGCTCAGTGGATGTCACTGTCATTCCTAACATCACAGCGGCAGAGCAGCAGCGACGGCAACATGCAGCTCCCTCTACCTGCTCCCCTTCTCAGAGAAAAGGGGGGACAGAAATTTCTTCAGGGAGGAGATTTAGACAGAATAAGACAGCCGCTCTCCCTTTCCACCTGACAGAAAAGACCTCAGAAAGGTCTGGAGCCGCTGGGGCCTCGAGGCCTCCCTCCACAGGAGAGAACACTCCTCCCCAGCAGGTTGAAGACCAGAGCCTGGTGCTTTAGGCAAGGGCAGGCCTGGAGGAAAGGCCGAGTCCCATCGCTGATAACCTTAAGCGAGCTGCTTGATCTCCCCAAGTTTTGGTCTTCTCATCTCTAAAGTGGGAGGCATTGAAGCACCCTACCTCGTAGTGTTGTTTGACACTTGAGTGCAATAATGCGAAGAAGTCCGGTGGAGCAGACTGGTGACACATGAGCACGTGGCACAGTTCAGCTACAGCTCTCTGTTTGTACAGTGCTTTACAATTCACCAAGTCTCCTCACCTACTCCTGACAAGCCAACCAGAGAGGCAGAGCCCAGGGGCCTTTACATAGATCAAGTGCTAGACTTTGCGACCTAGGAATTAGCCCTCTCACAGATGCGTCCAGGGCTCAGAAAGCTTTCTTGCCAATCCAAGCCCACAGGACAAGGGAAAGCATCCTCTACGTCACCTTGCCGAGCTGTTTCCCAGTCAAGGAAAAAGGCCACCGCACCCATGAAGGCATTTAATTTTACCACATCCCTGGCAAGCTAAGTGACTTCCTTGCTCTGAGCCTGGGAGGTAAACAGCCCTAGCTCTGTGTCACCTAAGACAAGGTCACAGGCTTGTGTGTCCTATTTCTGTAAACAGTTGCCACCTTCTTCATTCTGCAAATAAATGCCCAGGCATGATGACGTCAGTAAAGATGAAAGAAGAACCCTGCAGGCCGAAAATCTCCCTTTTGTTGTTTTCTAGTGTGTTCTTCCTATTAAAATTCAGGCTGTGTCAACAACACCCTGCTGGAAACTGCTGGTTACGAAAGCTGTGACCAGATTCACGTGCCCCAAACACTTGTTTGCTGACCTAAGGGATCCTTTTAGCTCAAAGCTGAAAGGTTTGAGTAATCCCCCAATTTGGAAAGAAAACCTTTTAAGAAAGCAGCCAAAGCTAAACCCTAGAGTAAGCAGACACATTTTTTTTATCCAAGAGAGCAAAGAGAAATACCAGTAGTCCCCAAGAAAATTAGGTTTTACTAAAAGAAGAGGATTACTCACTGTCCCGCCAAGCCCACCCTTGTCCACGTGTTCAGTGGACTGTTTCGAGGAAGCCAGTAAATATCTCACCAGAGGCAGGAAGGCCTTGGGAAGGGGACCACTGTCAAATGAGTTCAGCAAACCAAATGCTAGATCAGTGTTTTTCCTTCTCTGGCAGGCAAGTTGCAAAGAGGGTGCAGAAGATGACGCTTCACAGACCCTAGTGGTGACAGCACCAGGAGACTCTCCCTTCTCCATCACTGTCCTGGGAGGCAGTTCCAGAAGGCGATGCCAGAAATGTCTTGGTCCCCATCCACAGAGGGACCACTTACTCATCTTTGCTCCCTCCAGAGTGCCTGGGGCAGCACCCGGCTTAGAGCAGGCAGGAATGAACAGTTGTTGAATTTAACTGAATTCTAAAGCCCCTTCCCTGGGTGTTTGTCAGCAACTTTCCAAGGTCTTTGTCATTGGAACTCTAGAAGGACCTTTTAATGTTCCCAAGTGTCCCTGATTTTTTGAAACAGTTTCTACATCTTCTGCAATTAAATGTGACTTGAATTCCTGCCCCTTCCCCCATCCAGTGTTGCTGAGGACTGCTCCCTGGGCTCCAGGGCCCTTCAGATCACAAGTAGAAGGAAAGCAGTCAGCCACACATGAGCTTCAAACCCCTCTCCGCAGTGGGTGACATCAGTGGGCTTCGCTTCTTTCCTGGACATGAGGGTCACTGCTTTGTAGGCTCACACTGAGGATCTCACAAGACAACAGATGCAATGTATCAGACACAGTCGGTGTTTACTCAATATTAATTTTGTTTCTTATCATGTTCAGAAAACCTGAACCAGGTGTGTAGGCAAATTCAAAAGACTGGAGAGGAACCTTGGAGAAGGAGAAAACGCAAGCTTTTAAATGCCAGGGATAAAAAAGGCCGGGGAAGATTTCACGGACATTGGCTGCTGGGACAGTGAAACTATACATCTCTTCAGAATAACAGAAGTGAGTTTTCTAGGGAGCTGGCAGAGGCCTTCTCCTGCAGCATATGCAGCCCCAAAACCACAGTATGCCCAGGATTCAGACTGAATTCTTAGCAAAGAATTCATAAGCCTCATCACCAAACTCTCCTTCCTATTCTACACAGTCCACAGCTCACAGCCAGGACACATAGGAGATGAGCAGGGGTAGAGGGGCTGCCTGGCTCAGAGGCCCAGCTGGGCCCCTTGGTCGCTCTGGGATTCACAATATGCTCTTGTCTTTGAGCCACAGGTTCATCGCCTATGAAAGGGGAATTGGAGGCCTCCTTCCTGGAATATCAGCCCAAACGAGCTGCAGCAGACAGAGTGAAGACTCTCTAAACCACCGAGTGTTCTGCCATCGGAGGGCTGCGAGGGCGTTACTTCTGGGAAGACACCAGGTGACATACCCAGGCACCTGCTGTGTCATGCAGCCCCCCTCCCCTAGGCAGAGGCTCATTTCTCTGGGATGGCTCTGCAGCACAACACAGGCAGCCTGAGGCGGGCAAGGAGCAGTGTGATCTTGGGCATCACTAATGCTACACAGTCACTGTACCTGGGAGCAAATTCTCAGGGTGCTTGGCAGGGAGCCATGGATGCTATGGCTTCACCTGACCCCTGTACGTAAGTTGTCGCCACAGCTTAGGGCTCAAGAGACCACAAGCTACTGTGTATGTGGGTCATACCTGTCGTCCCCTCATAGTTATAAATAACACTTTTCGTTCAGAAGCTCCCCAGTTTGGATGGTAACGCATGTGTTCCCTTGACTGAGGACATTTTCCTGGGGCCGTGGTGAGGGAAGCAGAGCTGCCTCGCAATCACTTCCAATAGGAAAGCGATCACCGACCCACCAGCCCGGCCGGCTGGAGCTCGCGAGCCCAGACAGCAAGTCTCCTGACTCCTGGGGTGGTGTTTTCCTTGTGGTGTCCTGCCCACAAGAATCACAAAGGTAAACAAGAGCTAGTAGAAATCCAAAGCCACACCTAAGTGAGGCATCCTAGACTGCAACAGTGACCTGATGAGGAGCGTGTGACTGGGTCCTGCCTCTCACCTGCCTGCAGCAGGTCAGAGAATCAGCAAGTGAGGGCAGAGCCAGGTCTCCAAGGCCCCTAAGTTCCACATCACTCCTGCCCCTTGCTGAGTGCCAGCAATGGTCTCTCCTGGAGGAAAAACTTGAGGCAAGTGTGAAGGCTGAGGGGCCGAGGCTGTCCCAGCTGGGACCAAAGTGTGTGTCTTGCCCAGCCAGGTAGTCTCTCCAGCAAGCCACTCAGGCACAGGAAAGGACACAACTCTGCAGCGTGTGCATGAGGATCACAAACACAGAACTTGGCGACCAGAGGGCAGGGACCCGGCAGCACTCAGTGTCTTGCAGGGCAGGTGCCATAGACTCAGGTCGTTCAAGCAGAAGAGAGTCCTTTCTCTAATTCTGCCCACCCAGTCCTGGCCACTCTTCAAAGGGCACCGTAATTACTAGCTTCTCTGGGGAGATTTTTCTGATTTCCAAACTTGGGCCCCTATCACCTGGCTGTTTCTTCCTTTTTTTGAACTAAAGTGGCCTCTATTGAGCACATGATGCTAACCCCGGCACCAGGCGCTATACACCACCCCTGTCCACACAGCCTCATGAGTTAGTCGGTGGTCTCCCCTTTATAATTAAGGAGACTAAGACTCAGAGACCATGCTGGAAAGTAAGGGAAAGAGGCAAAGAAACAAAAGAGGTAAGTTTCCCAAGAGGATCAGTTACTGTGTGGAAAAGAAGAAGAGATAGACAATTTCCATGGGAGGGAAGAGAAAGAGGAAACATGAAACTATTTCAGGCTTTCCAACACTGGCTGACCCTTGCTCGCTCTGCTGGCAAAGCCCCTGATCCCGGTGGTTTACTATCTTCATTGTATTCTGCAGAAAACAGTGAGTCACAGAACTATTTTCTAAGAGCCACAGCTTAGAAATAGTATGGCTGGGATACAAACTCAAGCTGCTGATTCCAAGCCCAGGCTATACACCACATGTGCACATACTGCCTTTCTCTTGAGCAGCTACTGGTGCTAGGTGCCATGTCTTCCAGGGACCCTTAGCATACATATCCATTTGAAACCCACTGGAAGGTTCTGGAAGGAGTTTTGCACAAAAGGGTATCATCTGAGATGGTAGCAGTAGAGGAGGAAGAGCATCCATCCATCCCAGCTGTGGCCTGTCCCGAGCCCTGGAGGAAGGCAGCAGGAGTCTGTTTTCTCTTGGGGCTCATTACAAACCCTTCCCAGACCAGCCACTCTGAGCCCCCAGAACTTCAGCCAGGGAAGTGACTTCAGCCCCACCCTACCAAAAATTTCACTCAGAGCAACTCTGTTGTTCCCTGATGTACCCAGAAATTCTGAACTTGAACTTAAACTCGCCCATGAAACCTAGCCAGGCCTGAGCTCCCCCGAGGAACAACCTTCGTCCTCCATCCCACAAGTCAGTGTTCACTATGCACAGCACACCTTGCTGGGCTTTCAGATGGGCAGGACACATGCAGCCCCTGGCTCTTGGAAGCTCTCTTCTCATGGAAGAGAAAGGGCACATGAAGCTGGGACACCAGACAGGAGGAGGAAAATGTAGAAGAAATATTTTTAAAATGAGAGTTGACGTGTACAAATGACTCCTTAAGTTATGTGTATATTTGTGACTCTACCACTGCGATTTTTAAGTGTTTTAAAGCACAGGCTCTTCTTCAAAATCTCTCCTAACGCATCCACTGTCTTACAGTATTAATGATAATGAGGTCATGAAAGGGATAAAGCAGTTCTTAGGGCCACAAGGCCACTGGATGCCATCTCATGAACACCCCTACAGCCAGCCCGAGAACCCCCAGCACACATGACGAATCATGCAGCTGCTAAATCATAGAACATTAAATCATAATCACCAGCCCAGCAGCAGAATGCGACAATCACAGAAGGATGATGAGCCAAGGACAGCACGCCAGGCACCTCCCGACTCTCGCCCAGGAATATGTACCTGAGCACACAGAGCAGGCTTTGGGGCCGATTTCCCACTAAAACTGTGTCAGTGCTAGTGGGAAAAGGCCATGTCTACTGTAGTAGAGAGTCCTGGGGCAGGAAACAGCCTTTCAGGGACAGGGACTGGCACAGCTGAGATGTGGGACAGCCAGGTCCAGAGGCCTAAATGGAGCAAGAGCAAGGAGAGTGTGAGATGAAGCAGAGTTTGAGAGAGGAAATTAGGAGAAAAGAGACAGAAGAAACCAGAGCGTGGACGGGGCCATCGTTCAGCGTCTGAGTTGCACGCAGCCCAGAGCTGTGCCTGTGAATAGCCGCAGACCTGGGGAGACGTCCTTGTTCCCTGGCGGAAAGGGGATCCAGCAGTTCCTGCATGGTGGCCTGCTAGGGAGGGAGCGCTGCCGGCTCCAGTGCAGCTCCGCTTCCTAGCTCTCACCTAGAGCAAGGCCTTGGCCAGCTTTGCCAGGGCAATTCCAGACCATCTATCCCACCACCGAGCTAGTCCTGGGAAGGCTCCTAGCGAAGGTGGCCATAAGAGGGCAGGAGAGGGCTGGGAATGGGCTGGCCACAGCAGCCTCACCAGTGCTCTGGCACTCAGGGCGGCCAGCTTTGAAAGCTGGCTTTGCAAGGCCCTGCTAGACAGAACTGAGCTGTACAGGATGGGAAGGAGAGGGAGAAGGGAGGAGGGGCGAGGTTAGCACCACCCCTGGGGACAAATGCCATGATGAGAACCAGGCCACGAGTGGGATTCGCAGCTAAACTACTTCCTACCTGTGGGCAACTGCGTGACTGAACTGGTCTCTGTCTCCTGTCCTCCTTGGCACTTTGAGAAACTTTAATAGCAAAGTCACGGTGATGCTCACAAAGAGGAAGTGAAAGACAGTCCAGGACTGTCCTTGGCCCAGTCCCCACCCTCAAGTTCGCTGTCTCCAGAAATACCGTGGGCCACTTGGGCTGGAGGCCTGGGCTTGTCTCCTACATCCACTCTGTCACAAACACTTGCCTGTTCCACCCCCAGTCACTGTTCTGTCCTGCTCTCTGATTCTCTCACAGTGATGCCCCTCTCACTCGTTCCCTGAAGAACACCAGGAGCTCTTTCCAAGTCACCGGCATGGCCCCGTCACTTCTCTGCCTGGCTTTCTTCACTGGCTTCCCGTCACCTCCACAGTGGAACTCACACACCTCAGCATGGCCTACGGGGCATGTCCCCTACTCACCGAAGGTCTAAGACTCCCGAGGGTGTGCTCCTCCTTTTTGCCTCTGGGCCTTTGCATGTACTGCTGTCCTTTCTGGGGTCTCGTCTTTGGCCTTCTTTCTTCCCTTTCTAGCTCCTTGCAATCTATGCCCTCTGTGTTTGCTATGTGGCCCTTACTTCCCACCTAAACCTCACATCCTTGAGAAACTGCCCGCTACTTCTGCCCAGACCAGGCGAGCAAGCCTTCTCAGGGTCCCCTGTTCTCTCCCATCTGTCAAATCACTGGCCACTCTACTTTGGTCACCTATTACCCCCAATCACAAGCTCTGTGAGGGCAGAGAGTGAGTAGCTCTATGAGGAAGTGTAGCCCTGAGCTGTGTCTGGCCTGCATTGATAGATGCTCCAGTTGAGTGAATGAATGAATGAATGAATGAATGAATGAATGAATGAATACATGCACACAAGGAGTAAGACTAGAAATCCCCAAGGATAGGCATAATTCTTCTCTGTCCTCTTCCTGTCTTTCCACCACGTGACTCATACCTTTTCCTATAGAAATTCTCTATTCCAGCATTAAGGTGGAAAAAAATCTTCAAACTCAACTATTTACATAAGAAAAATAATCAGAGCTAGCATTTAAATACTCCAGGCACACTGCCAAACCCTTTACATGGTGTCTTAGTTACTTTTCTCTCGTTGCAGAGACAAAATACCCAAAACTCAGAATTAAAAGCAAATAGGTTTATTTAGCTCGTGGTTTGTGGAGGTTCCCATCCATAATCAGCTGGCTCAAGGCCGAGGTGGCACACGGCAGGGGGCAGCTGCTAATGGCAGCGGAAGACAGCAGAAGTAACAAGAGACCTTAAAAGCATCTTTCTGCCCCTTTGGAGCTATGTCCAGGCTACCAGTGTTAGGATGGTGCCAACCCAATCATTGCACTAATTTAAGAATCACACTCCCTAAATCCCAGCATCACACAACCTAGACTCAGCCACCTCTTCGAAAAGCCCCGTCTAAGACTACCTGAGGCTGAGGGGTGGGGAGCTTCTAGACACAAACCATAACACAGGGGTTACTTTTAAGAATTCCTAGTGTGAAGGTGCTGTTCCTATTTCACAGATTAAGAAGTGAAGCCATGGAGAAGTCACTTGGTTTGCCCAGGACCCTCAGCTAATAAGAAATGAAGTTGGCTTTCCCATCCTGGTGATCTGATCTGAGAGTCCCCTCACCTGTCCTTTCTCCCCACTCCTTGCTCTTATCCAGCCTTATGTTTCTGTCAAGGAAACTGAAGACTAAACACCCCAAGGTCACGCAGCAGATTTTCAGAGAGCTGGGCTTGGAGCTGAGCCCTCCACACTCTGACTTCACTCACCTATACCACCAGCCTCCTGTGGACCGTCCTCACACCCAGAAGATGCACCACCTTTCGTTTTCTCTACCCCGACCACCTGCACTCTCCAAGGTGCTCCCTGAAATCTCCTCTCTCAGTCTGTGAGCCCCCTCAGGCTTGAGCATGCACACGAGGCCCTCTGCCCCATGGCCAGATCCTGCCCCCAAGGCTGCCACTTCCACCCAGCCCCAGTTCAGCACTTCGGGAGCTCGAGATTGGCTGGCCTGTCACCCAGAATCCCTTTCTGCCTCACAGCATACTTCCAGGTGCTTTCCACTGCCCTGCCCTTCTGTGGGACCCCTTTTGGGCTTCTGCCTGGCCATGGCCATTCCCAGCACTGCATGTCAGAGATGAGAAGCCTCAGAATACGGGGCAGAGGGCTGTGCAAGGGAAGGGTTCTGAGCCCATCCTTCACCCCACCTATAGATGCTCAGCTGCGCCCCATGTTTCAGGTAGCAGAGGCGCATGTTTGCTTTATTGGGACTGAAGAAAACCCCCAGCTGCCTAAATCCGGCTCAGACCCTCGGCAAGTCTGCGCTCCCTCCAAGCCAGGTCTTCACTTCACCCAGTGAAGTGAATTTCATCTTCACTCTCATGTTGTCACCTTGTGGATATTTATAGCATTATCATGTCCACCAGAGAGCGTAATGGGCTTTTTAGGCTAAACCAATTAAACTCTCTTCCCATAAGTCATGTCTCCTGCATGGCTTCTGCTGCCCTTCTCTGAACCTGTTCTATCTTCATTATCTTGGCTCCTCATGGCAGGGGAGGGCGCAGCCTGAGAGTTCACATACTGGTTACTGGTGTTCGCCTCTCTCTGGCCTAAACAGATCGCTCTTCCCACCACCCCTCACAGTCCCTGGGCTGTAGAGATATAATCCAGGGCAGGGCAACACTGTTGACCCTCTGGTAAAGGAAGCAGAATGTACTCATGAGGAGGTGCTTGGTGTTTGTCTTCTTTTAATCTTGGCTACCTCCAAATGTCGAGTAATATCAACAATGGTCAACAAACGCCAACTGTCTAAGTCTACACAAAACATACTGGGCCAGAAAGTGGGAGGTCCTAACCTGCCGTGACTGACCTTCAGGTGTGGGCCTGGGCACTTACACCTGGTGGGAAAGTGCTGGGGAACACCATGCTCCCCGAGGACTCCTGGGCATGCGGTGAGGGATTCTCGAGCTTAAAGACAATGAGTAGGTCTCCATTTCTTTCTAAATCATGAACAGTCAGTCTTCCAAATGAGCACGCCAAAGGCTCACTGCAAGCTCCCTGCCAGCTTTGGTGGCGATCGGACCAGTTTGGCAGTGACTCAGTCTCCAGCCACGGGCTCATCACACAACCGAGCACCACTAACCAGCCCGGTGGGCCTCACCACCACGCGATGTGAATCCTCTTCGTGATTAGTCATAGCTGGTTTAATTTATACCAATATGGACCATTGGCTTAAGACAAGAAACATAAGGAGCCTGAGATGGAAATACAGTCTCAAGTTAATGAGGAACATAAAATATAGAATAATTCTAAAATTTCCCTACTACTCCATAAACCAGTGCTAAAAAGAAAAACACTATAGCAGTTAGAGCCAAATTTAGCTTATTTTGGCTTATGAAGGTGGAAGATGACCCATCCCTGTAATGTATTTTTGAGGATTACTTGCAAACAGCAATTGAAAACTTTCCCTTTAATCTCAATATACAGTGGGGGAGGGTGGGGGTGGGGGAATCTTTCACATTTGAAAAGAGTTGATTTTTTTCTTTTCTTTTTTTTTTTATGTATATAGGACAGGGTCTACAGGGTCTCACTACATAGTTTGGACTCATAGTGATTCTCCTGTTTTCAGCCTCCCAAACTCTGGGATTATAGGCACACATGCCACCAGGCCCAGTCTCAATCCCTGTCTCAGTGCACCCCGGGGGCAGGGCCGGCACACCACACCACATCAGCGATCAAACCCCAGCCACTGTGCTATGCCTAAGCAGGCGCTTTAGTCTGTTGAGCTTTCTGGCTGGCAAGTTTTTTTTTTTTTTTTTTTTTTTTTTTTT
>NDGM011193710.1:0-10225 GCA_002564305.1 Octomys mimax | reverse complement strand
TTAAATACAATTCTTGTCACAGTCTCAATATTTTTGCTCAATTTTTAGAGTAATTGTAAAGTTGATTTTAAAATCTATATATAATTGGGAAGAAACTTGAAAAAGAGCAAAGTTGTAGGACTCACACCACCTATTTCAAGACTATAAATATTGTAACATATAGTGTAGGGTCAGCACAATGCATATCTTAAGAGCTTTTCAGCCTAAAAATAGGTCATTGGAGCAGAATAGAATCGAAAGAGCAAACCCAAATATATATAGTTACTTGATATAAACACAAACATTAAAGCAATTTAATAGGGAAAAGAAAAATCTTTTCAACAAATCATGTTGAAATAGCTAGGTAAAAAAAAGAAAGAAAAAGCTGAACTATGATCTTTATCTTACACTACACCCTAAAATAACTTGATCATTGTTGAATGCTGTATCAGTCAGGGTTTTACTAGAGAAACAGATACAACATAAGATATATAAATGTATAAAAATTACAAGATTGGCTTATGATGACCTGCCACAGAATCAGATGAGGAAGCATGGAAAGGTTGTCTGCGTATGGGAGACCAAAGGATTCAATCCAAGATCTGGAGTTCACTTCAGCGCTCTGTGAATGTCCCTATGAGGAGGCAGTGGGTCTGCATTGGAAAGCTGAAGGATCCAGAAGTTGTTTTCTAATCTGAAAGTGAAGACCAGAGCTCCTCTGATGAGCTTAAACCTTTCCATTTTTCCTCATTTCCTTTTTCAACCATCCAGGCAATGAGCCACCCTAGGGTGGCTCTTCTATTCTCTAGGGTGTAGAATTCTTGAGCTGATTTAGTCAAACTTCTCAAGTTGACACAATCAATCAACCACTAAAATACTGACACACAATTAAAATTGTATTATTTCTATAAGGATACATGGAAAAGAAGCTCATTCCTTTGCAGTAGGAAAATATGGTTTGCAGAATATGCAGAGCCCTAAAATAGAAGATAAAAATGGATGTCAGATTATAACCAGATTCTAATTTTCTGTTTATGAAAACACTTTCTAATGAAAAAGTAAGTGGACTATATTTTCAATGCCTGTAGCATATATTCTTGTACAGAATATGTTAGGAATACATATAATGGATTTACAAGTAGAAAACTTTATTTAAAAATAGAGACTGGACACCTCAAAATTTCAGGTCCAAGAGTGGCCAAGTCATTAAAAGTTATTCAGCATCATTAGACATCAGAGAGATTCAAGATAAAACTATGAAGTTATCATATCTTATACATAATAGATTAACAAATAAAAATTACACATTTAAGCATCGACAAAGGTAAAGAATTCTTAGAACTCTCTTATATCTGCTAGTGGCAATATGAAATAGTACAACTACTTTGTAATACAGGATCATTAACTCTTCAAGTTAAACATATCCTTACTTCATGATATAGTTAAAATTCTAGTATATATTTACCAAGTTTATATGAAAAAGAGTTGTTCAGGAATAGTAATAGTGACTTTATTATAATTGACTAATGTTAAAACCATTCAGAATATCATATACATGTCATTGAGAATATCATTATTACAGTATACCATGTGATTGAATTTCAGATATATGTGCAAAAAAGCCAGAACACTTCAGAATACACATTGGTGATTCCATTTATATGAAAGCAAAACTAATCTATAAGGATGAAAATCAGATATTAGTTTATTTTTGAAAGGGAGGAATTGAAGAGGTAATGAAGCAACCCTCTGTGTCTATTAGGGTAATGTTTATATATATATATATATATATATATATATATATATATATNTGTGTGTGTGTGTGTGTGTGTGTGTGTGTGTATTTGTCAAAATTATATTACTGACCTTATGTAAATTTTAGGAAACAAAAGCAAAAACAAGTGAGATTGAATGAAGCTGTGAGGCTTTTATATAGCAAGGTAACAATCAACAGATAAAGAAACAGCCTAAATAATGGGAAAAAATACTTGCAAACTAAATTATATGTCTGATGAAAGATTAATATCTAGAACATCTGAGAAGTAACAAGAACTCAACAGCAGAAACGCAACCCAAATTAAAAATGTACAATAGACATAAGTCAAAATAAGGCATAAAATGACCAACAAATAAATGAAAAATGTTCAATATTATTGAGACACAATACTTGACATCCACAATATAAAGGGAATGGGGTTAATTTGGCTCACAGTTTGAGGGATTCAATCCATGGTCAGTGGACTTCAAGGTAGGAACCTCATGACAGATATGCATGGCAGAGCATGTAATCTGGGAAGCAGACTAGGAGAACAGTGCCAAAGAGGAAGGAATTAAGGACCAAATATATTCCCTAAAGCAACACCTCCATTACCACTGAAACACACTCAGAGGTGATCTCCAACATTCATCTAGTGGATATAAAAGCCAAACAGGTTGACACTGTATCCTACCTACCAAACTAACATCAGAGAAATGCAAATGAAAACCATAGTGTGGAGCTGGGGAGATATCTCAGTGGTCTAAGCACATGGCTGGCAAGTGCAATGACCCAGGTTGGATCCTGATACTGCATGCCCTGGCATGGGCGTGATAATGCATGCCTATAATCCCAGCACTGGCAAGGCTGAGACAGAGGATCACTAGGAGTCCCAGGTGCATAGCAAGGCCCTGTACCAAACAAATAAATAAAAGATTTTTTTAATTTATAGAAAAAAAACATAGTATGATGTCACCTCATTCCAGTAGGAATAGTTACTTAAAAAATTATTGATAGGAAGTATTGACAAGTATGTAGAAATAAAAGAGACCCTGTCACAGTTTTGGGAAATATATATTAGCATAGCTATTACAGAAAACAGTATATTCTTAAAAATTAATAACACTACTATATATATAAACAAATACTATTACTGAATGTATATCCACATGAAATGAAATCAGTATGTCGAAGAGACTCCTGTATTTCCATGTTTATTGCAGTATTATTCATAATAGCCAAGAAAAATGGAAATAGCCTTAGTTCTATCAACTGATGAGTGGATAAAAGAAAATGTAAATATACAAAACAGAACACTATTCAACCATAGAGAAAGAATGAAATCTTGTCATATGTGACAAATTGGATAGAACTGCAAGACATTAAGTTAAATAAGTCAGGTATAGAAAGACAAATATTGCGTGATCTTACTCCAGTGTTTTCAGCACCAGGAAATAATAAATTTCTGAAGAGATATGCTTACCCTGATGTAAGCATCAGAGAATGTATATGTGTATCAAATTATCGCATAGTAGTCAATATATATGTGCCATTTTCAATGTATAAATCTAAGCGTTTTACTCAATTCAAATCTTACCCCACTTTTAAACAATGCATGTGTGAACCTAATCAATTCTTATTTGAAATGCTTCATCCATTTTTCTAGCATCTTCCCTGGGCCTTGTTCTAATTAACCTTCAGAACTGTATTAAAAGTTTATCATGCCTAAATTCTGATTCCAAGAGTTGTGACACAATATAAGTTGTCAGGTTTGGAAGTCAGACAATGTTCAGGGTAAAGGACTGAATTAATTAATAAATAAAACCCAAATATAGCCTTGGATACATGTTGCTACTTTCAGCAAGTTTTTTACAAGTTATCTTTTGCGAATGATGCTGTTTTCTAAATATGCTTTATTTTTTTAGCAAGATAAATAAAGCACTTTTACCTTTTGTTTGATCACAGTTTATAAAGTTAATAGCAAGCATTAACTCAAAACCTTCAAAAATGTTAGGACTTTAATTTTTTTTCCTTAATATTCTTTCTACCATTCAACCAATTGCTTTATTTATTCCCTTGGGTTTGTTTTTTGTTTGTTTTTGTTTTCTTGTTTTCTGTATTTCTAAGTAGTTGTAGCCAAAGAAAAGAATAATTGAGTGTTCTAAGTTGAAAGTAGGTAAGATTTCAGTTTGTTTCCAAATGTAAGCTTACCTTGTCTCTGTATTTTAACTGTGAAACTGATGTCCTCACAGTATTATCATAAGACTAAGAAATTTGCTTTACCTACAACACTTGTTAAACTATTTAGGTGCCATCAGGTCTTTCTTATTTTATTCTTTTCTACTGACCTCCAACAGATATTGCTAAAATCTGACTATAATGGATCCTTTTATTCTTAGTGAATATTTATTAAATCACTTAATATTTGAATTATGAAATGTAGACATAGGCACATTAACCTGGCTGGGTTTTTCTTTCTATCTTGATTTTCAAAAACACATATTTTAGTCCAGTCTATCAATGCCAGATGGTTACTACATTTTGATACACTGAGTATTTACCAAGTCATGCGGTATGCTTTTGAAATATTTTTATAACCCTTCCATCAAATGAACTGACTCATCCTTCATACATTTGTTCTTCCTTGCTCAAGTTATATTTTTAGAAAATCGACCACAGCTTTATCAAAGTGATATATGATGTTTTAATATGATACATCAGAAGTTTGAAGTCTGCCTACATCTTACATATTATGTATATTGTTTAGTATTTTAACTATTAATAATTTACTAATTTCTCTCACATATTTTAATGAGACTCGACTCCAACTACATAATTATATTGGAGAATTGTATTTGTACAAAGAGGACTGTACTTCTACATATATAGCTTTAAAATACTCAAGAAATTAAAAGCATCTATGTTTAAAATGATACTGGAAATAACAACTAAGCAGTTGATATTTTTATTCAAGGCCTATGTAAAGAGCCTACTGAAATAGGAGTAGATTTAATAATACAACCATAATGATAATTATAATAGTGATAGGAAGACAAGGCAATGGAAATAAGGAACAAAATACTATCAGAATACTGACTCTCCAGTGGATTAAAGTGCCTGCAAGCAGGCAAATGGGCTGGCTGTTCAATCCTCAGGCCTGCCCTGGGGCCTCGCCCCGGGGGCCCCCTGAGAGGGCAATTGAGACTGGGCAAGGTGGCACATTCCTTTAATCCCAGCTCTTGGGAACCTGTAAACAGGCGGCTCACTTCTAGTCTGATCTAGTAGTAAGACCCTGAGTACCCTGTAGACCCTTCCCTAAAAATAGAAGAAAAAAAAAAAAACACTGACTCTCATTCATGTTTTTTGTTTTTGTTTTTTATGAGAATATGCATTTGTGGGAGCAACTTAAGTATATTTTCTGTAAACAGATGCTACTATTTCTTAGCTTGGGAAAATGAAAACTGACAGAAGAAAGTCTCAACAGATGACTGAGAAAAGTGAGTAGGGCCTAGTGATTATTCTAGGAATTATTCCTACTCTATTGGTCCCTAAAGAATACTTTCTGCTATTGTTTAAGTTTGTATGGCTATTATTCAATGCTTTTTCAAAAATAGTATGGCATACTAAACATTTTAAGAAATTAGAATTAGTGCTTTATAGCAAGGTAGATTTTTTGTAATTATTTTCAAAATTATTATAGATTTTCTTTTTTAAAAGCAGATGTTGATATTTGGAGAAATTCAAACAGAAAAACATTAAAGGATCTATACAGTTTTGCCAAGAACACTGAGGATATCCTAATTCATTTTATTTTCTAGCTTCTTCCTGTGATTAAAATAAAGTTTTTGGTGCCTATTACACAGTTTGTGTAGCATACAGTATGAAATAGGTTCTCAAATTTTCCAATTAAAGTATTAATTTATTAGTAGCCCTAAGCATAGTATAGAACATATGGTGTGTTGTGTTGCTGTTGCTATTGCTATTATTACTGTTTATAATAGGTAATCTTCAATCAAATTTTAAAGGTTATGTAGTTTAGCCTATCTATGAAAAATTTAGGAAGTATATAAATTACATAGGATATATATATATATATATATATATTATATTATATTATATTATATATATATTATATATGTTATATAATATATATATATAATATTTAGTACAGGGTCTCACTCTGTGAATTGGACTCAGTGATTCATCTGTGTTCAGCCTCCCAAGAGCTGGAATTACAGGTACACACCACCACGTTCTGTCTCAATCACAGTCCCAGCCCACCCCAGGGGATGGGCCAGCATGGCACACCGGGGATCTAACACCAAATGGAACACTAAGGGATCAAACCCTGGCTGCTGTGTCTGCCTAAGCAGGCACTTTAATCCGCTGAGCTAATTTGGCCAGCCCTTTCCATAGGGTAAATGTAAAGTAATTTATTTCTATGAAAAGACACATTCTAGACTAGATACAATCAATAACAATACTGAATTTATTAAAGATTAAATTAGAAGAACTTGAGAATGAGCAAATTGTATCCCTATGACACATGCAGAATTTCTCTTTCTGCATACTTTGTCAGTTTACTCACCTATAAGACTCTCTCAAACAGGAAGTACCTCCTGAGGAAGCACATCTGTGAGTCACAAAGCAGACTTGAGTCCATTATTCAACCCTCTAAATTTTGTAGCTCTGGAACATTGCTGGCAGTTCCTTTAGAAAAGAATCTTTTGGAATTTCACATTCTTTTATTAATGAACTCAGAACATTTTCTATGGGCCCTTTACTTTGAATAGCCTTTCTTTTCTTTCTAGCGTATTTTTTTTTTCTTGAAGCAAAATTAACAGCAAAAGAATAGTATCTTCTCTTTGACTTCTCTGCTAGGTGAAAGAAATAATTAAATTACTGTATTAATTGTGGTGATAAAAAATAGATGACATAGGTAAACGTTTTCAACTTCAAATGTAATGAGAATCATTTCACTTACTAATATTGGTCAACTGCTTAAAGTTGAATTATTTTTGAGTTGATAATTTTGTATCCATTGATTCATCAAAAGAGTAAAAGCTAAAATAAATTGCTATATTTGTTTTACTTTTCTTACGAGACAATACTTTCTATATCTGCATTGCTTGAGTGTGTTGTCTTTAGAATTATTAATGATAATGGCATTAAGAAAAGTGAGCAGAGCCTAGTGATTATTCTAGGAATGATTCCTCTCTATTGGTCCCTGAAACTACTTTCTGTTATTGTTTAAGTTTGTGTGGCTGTTAGTCATTGATTTTTTAAAAATAGTATGGCATACTGAAATAGCTCCTGACCATGTCACTGAATTTCCTACACTATTCTGAACACTGAAATACATTGGTCCAAATTCCAATGAAGCTAATGTACTTTTTTGGTTTTCTAAATTTTCTGTATTTTAGATATAATTACATTCTTCTAGTAGGCTATTATTCATTTGGGTTATCTTTTTATAATTTATCCAGTGCTATCTTTTAGAGGGCAGCTTTTTCTATCTTATATAATGTAGTGTAATTTTACTTAATACAAATTAGTAAAGTCATTAGCAGTGCAGTTTTATGAACAACAATTTCTAAATTTAAGATATTACAATTCTTTTCTGTCAGCACTCTAACAGCCTGGGTATAGTTTTTCCTTTAACAAGGGAAGATCATTACTTCTCATTTATCTAATGGAACTTAGGTCAACAAGTCTTTGACAATATTAATTGTTGAAATTTGTACAGCCTGCTTCACAAAGTATGTTGCACAGGAAGTAATCAATAGAAAGTTCTTATTATAGTATTCTTAAAGATATTATTGATACTAAAATAATAGTAATGGTATAATTAGTATAGTGGCTCCTATGTAACAAATGATATTAATTTAAATTAACAGGTTCTTCAATACATTTTAATGATACGACAAAAGAGAAAAAATGTCATAACAAATTCAATACCACAATTCAAGTAACTAGTCCAAACATAACACAAAGTGCATTAAATGTAAATACGTGTCATTAAATTTTACATCTAAAGTATATGCTTTTTTTCTCTTTTGATAGATAAAAATGCATTCTGTATGAGCCAGGTGATAGTTCAGCAGCGTAAGTGCCTCCCTGGCCAGTTCAAGGCCCTGAGGTTGATTCCCAGTACAAAAAAAAATAATAATAATAACCATATTCTATAATGTGGAAACATAAGGTATGTTAAAAAATTCTTGGGCCAGCCAAATAACTCATTGGATTAAAGCGCCTGTAAGCAGGTGCAGGGGCTTGGGGGTTGATACCTGGGCCTGCTGTGCCAGCCCTGCCCCTGGGGTGCATTGAGATGGCAATTAAGATGGGCATGGTGCTGTGTGCCGGTAATCCCAGCTCTTGGGAGGCTGGAAATAGGCAGATCACTATGAGTCTGATCTAGTAGTGAGACCCTGAATACCCTATAAACCATTCCCTAAAATACAAAACCAAAAAAACCCTTAAATATTAACCTTAATTGTAATCTAACATTATTGTATTTCTCTTACTCTGATCCTTAGTTACCTCCAAGTGATAGAGGTTAGACATTAATCTTTCTTCTGTTCCTTAACATTTAATCCACTAGTAAATAAAGTTGTATCAACAACTATCTGATCAGTTATCAAAAGATTGTGATGACAGTGAATGCCTTAGGATTAATCATCTTTCCTTTCTCTTACGTAAGTGTCACAATTACTAATACAATGCAGTTTACAGAGATACTGAGCAAGTACTGAGTATTATTTAATACCTACATTGTATGCTTCATATGGATTTCACAGTTTTATCAGTGACTGAACAGAGGCTGAAACAATCTAGCTACTTTGTTCAAGGTAGCAATAATAAATAGTGGTGTTTGATTTTAACTTAGTGGCTGGATGACCCTAAACCCATGATTTTCCCCATGTATCACATTGCTTCTCTCTGTTGTTCTAAGTATATTTCTAGAATCTTTTTCAGAAGTTTAATTTCAGTGCGGACTTTTGAGACCTACAGGTTCGTATTCCTAGGTCTCTTATACTGGAAGAAGAGCTGGAGTATGGAAGGAAAGTGAGAATGGTAGAGAGGAGTGGTAAACAGTACTTACTTGCTTTCTCTCAATAACTCTTGCCTTTATGGTCAAAAGGAAAATGTGAAAGTTCTCTCTTCTTGGGAAGTTAAATCTCCTTTACTAAGTTCCTTCAACTCAATGGTTAACTAGCAACTCTAATGCAGAATTCTGAATCCTTTTCTTTCTTTCTTTCAAAAGGTAATTCTTAAGACTTTCCTTCTATTTCATCTGTGTATTGTACTGTGGTTATTTATCTTTCACTGTTTTAGAGGTTCCCTTAGGAATACCCTTAGTAACTGCCTTTCCATACACATTGCCTGGGAAAGTTTAAGGGAATCAAATGTCTAGTAACTGAACAAAACAGAACTTTTGAATGGAAATTTAATAGCAAATTAGATTGGTATCATTATAGGAAGTTAACTGAAACTTCATTTTTGCATTTACAGTAAAACACTGTGATTTCATTATACGTAAGCTCAAAGATAAATTTGGAGGAAGATTATTTTACACTGTATCTTGCTTTGGTCATATCCTATCAATTTAGAAGCAACCAATCCTTAAACATTGTCTCTGCCTCCCGCAGCAGTTGTATATTGTCTTATGCCTAGGTTATTACCAATGTTTTTTCTAGGTACATTTTCTTTAGGAAGAAGGAGTCTATTCCCTTTCCAAATGCAAGACTAGTCCAAAAGACAAGAAATGTTCCCTTTACTTTCTTTAAACTACAGCTCCTATTTATAATGTCTCTGTGAAAAGTTTCTGAACTTCTTCCACCCATCATCAGTGTACTGAAAGAGGATATCAAGAAAAAGTTCACCTGGGTAGCCGCCCTTTCATTCCCAGGCTCTTCGCCTTCTCTTACTTGCTTACTTTTCTCATAGACTCTTCTGTAGAGGTTTTTCAAAAACTGAGAAATTTAAGAAAAATATGTTTTCTGGGCATAGGTTAATGATAAAGATACAAAGATTATTATCTTCTGTTAGTGTATACTATTCCTTTCAGTAATTCTGCTAAATCTCTGCATTATTTTCTAAATTTTTCCATACTTTGGACTTTACACCATAACTGATGACTCGTTTCATATTTTCTTCTTTTTCCTCTATTCCTCAATGCCACATAATTTGTTCAGTGAAGAACTGATGATGAAATATCTCCTGCTCTACAGACAGTTTTTGTACAACATTCTTTGTAATTCTCTCAAGACAGAGAAAAGTATTATATCTAGTGAAATTGCCAAGTAAGGTCAAATGGTAAATAAATTCTACAATAATAAATAAAATTAATTTGACTTCTCTATAATAAAGTCGGCTTGTATCATAAAACTGTGTAGTTTAAGTAGGCACTTTACATTTCCATGACTCAATATATCTTCTTGAGACCCTAGATAGAAGTATAATAATATTAGGGTCAGGAATATAGCTCAA
>NDGM011193709.1:0-10896 GCA_002564305.1 Octomys mimax | reverse complement strand
TTCTTCCTTGTGTTCTCCACATACATGACATACATGTAGGGAGGTAAGTGGGTGTAAAGACACCTAGAAGAACAGATATAGGAAAAGGTGGTGCTCACAGTTCAGTAGAGCACCAATTTCTTTCTGTGAAACCTAGAAGCAGCTGCTGCAAGCTGGGCCACACAAGCTGCTTTAATGTGTTCACAGCCACAAGAGGGACTTCCATCTCAGTAGAACAAAGGCCAAAAGCTTCAAAGAACAGGCGAGACCCTCCTTGCTCCTTGTCCCCTCACACACACGCACGCACCCTCTGAGACCTGTCCTCACAACCTCTTCCCAACACATACAACAACAGTGCACTTCAAAACACGCCGCCCCTGCACACCTAGCAGGGCGCATGCGGCTCAACCGCGCCCTCTGCACTTGCTGAGCCTCTTCCTCCGCGCCTCACCTCCCCAGTCCAGGGTCAGCACTGCCGTCTCAGCAAGGCCTCCTCGGCCTCTGTCCACACCTCACCTGTTCTCTGCCCAGGCTCTCTCTCCGCCATTATCAGCTCAGATATACTGTGGCTTAAACAATGTCTCAAGAAACCTCCATCTGAAACGAGAATGTGACTTCAAGTGGAAATACGGTCTGTGCAGACATACTTCATTCAGGTGCACGTGACGGTGAATTGTACCTATCAGCCTGACGAGCCCACAGAGGCCTACCCATCTGGCCACATGTCATTCTGTGCTTGCCAAAGTGTTTCAAGATGACATTAATATTTGAGTTGGTGGCCTGAGTAAAGCACTGCCCTCTCCAGTGTGGATGGATCACATGGAGCCAATGAAGACCTGAACAGATCAAACAGCCCGTGTAAGAGGTAGCGCCTCTTCACTGAATGCTTGAGCTGGCGCACTGATCTTTTCCTGCCTTTAGACTTGAACTAAAATAACGGTTCTTCTAGGGTCTCAAGCCTTGCTAGCTTTCTCATGGAACTTATACCATCAGCTCTCCCGGTTTCTGGGCCTTCAGACCGGATTGGAACTTACACCATCAGCTTTGCTGGGTCCCTGGCTTGCTGTCTGCAGACTGTGGGACTTCTAACCCCCATAATATGTGGGCCAACACCTTCTTACAAATCTGTGTATACACACACACACACACACACACACACACACACATATCCCAGCTGGCTCTGCTTCTCTGGAGAATCTAACACAAAGGGGTCATACTGTTGCACTAATCTCCTATTAGTTCTGTGTCTCTGGAGAACCCAGACTAACACACAGAGACAGTGGGCCTCAGGCAATGAAGTGTGATGGGAGAGCCTGCGCTAGTAACTAGCAGAATCCAGGAAAGAAACACAGATTTCCCCAAATCTTCCAGAGCTGTGGCTGAGTAAAGTTCTGTTGCTTAATCTACCCCTCCTGGTCCTGTGGTCCAGCAGCCCTAGGAAATTAACATACATAGCATGTACTGTAATTAAGACACTAAAGTGTCTGGCACCCTCACTGGAAAATTTGCCCCACAGGAACAGGATTTTGGCTTCTTTGTCCAGTGCAAAATTTCTAACACCAGACAAAGTAACTACACTGAGTACAGGGCAAATATTTGCTGACCAAATTGTGAGTGAATAAAAAGGGCTTAGGAGGGAGGCAGAGGTGAAACACTCATCCCACAGAGAGTGAGGCTAAGAGGCTACTGTTCTACTCCTCAGAAGAACCAGGTCAAGAACTGGATTGGGACCTTGTTTATTTATGTGATACACAATGCTGAGCTCCCACAATAAGCTGAGTACTATCCTACCCAGTTCCCAGGACAGCTGCTACACACAGTAATAACTGACCATACTGGGCCAGGATTATACCTCAGCAGCATAGTGCCTGCCTGGCAAGTGCAAAGCCTTGAGTTCGATTCTTGATCCAACAAAACGAAATGAAACAAAACAAAACTAACCACATGTGTGATGTGGCAGAACAGAGGGGTAGGATCCAGGCTTGGGCCTGGGGTCTCAGTGTCCTTATCCTTCAAGTAGCAGGGTGGATAAGAGCTGAATCTGCTTGCTCTAAAAAGGTAAGCAAGGATCATTTTAATTCATACTGCTTCTGAGAAGCTTTCTGGAGACACGGTGAAGCCTCCACTCTTGACTTTTGTTCAGGGGAGCGCCTGCTACACACCACTCTGAAATTTCTTTTATACCACAGGCTAAGTAGTTAATTTATATATGCATCCTTCAGACTCATGTCATTGGCCTCTATTATGTGGAACTCAGCAGGTCAGACAGCCTACCCAGGTCCTATGGTGTCCTCGGTGTGTGCTCCTCCAAGTCCAACAGACCGCAGGTCACCCACTAAGACCAGCTCCCAAAAGCAAAGTTTCCTTTACTCTATCTGGACTCCAGCACCCTGGGTTTTCTGTGGAGCTGGTGTACCGCCCTCTCCATACTCAACCTGCAGCTCTCAGACAACCTGGTTGGCAATAAGTGCTAGCAAACAAATGAAGGGTTCCAAATGAAAGCACTGTCATATCCAAACCTGCCTGCACCTGCACAGTGGTGACCGGGAAAATGAGACTAGCACAGATGGACCACAACCTGGGGCTGTTACTCTTAAGAGGACAAGCCCACAAGCTCTGGAGGAAGCAGGACCAAGTCTGAGCCCCAGCACTGTTTGGCCCTGGGTGCTACCTCTGTGCTTGTCAGTGACCTCGTCTCACAAGGTGCTCAGGGAGAGTGAATGGCACAGCCAGCACTGCACACTTCTCTTCTGCTATCTATGTCTGGAGATGGGCAATGCATGGCAGCACGGAGCAGCAGGGAGACAATCTCAGCTTTCAAATGCTCCAAACCTCCTACTTCTCTGCTGTCCTGCAAACTACGTGGTGTGGGGCAGGCACATTACCCAGGGCTTCGCTCATCGGCCTCAAAATAGAAAATAACACTAGCATCCTCCTCAAGACTCAGTTCAAAACAGTGACAAGGCCACTACCTGTGGCCTGGGTGTGCACCCAGGAAGATGGCTCACTGCTATGTAAGGGACATCCAAGCTTACTCGCCTGTCTTGCTAAAGGCTCCACCCCAACCTCGACCTGCACTCTTTCTCCGTTCCCATAACTCCAACTGTCACGTGTTTCTAGGTAGCTACTAATCTCCTGAGTTTCCCATTTCTGTGAGTCCAGGTCAGCCTTCAATTTATTTAGCCTGTAACCCACGCTGCCCTCACACTTGTGATTCTCCTGCCTCTGCCTCTTCCTGAGTGCTGGAATTGCTGACTTTCCCTCCGTAATATTACCAAACTGCTTCTATTTTTAAACTTAGAAAATACAATGTTTAGTCATTCTTTTTTTTTTTTTTTTAATGTATTTAGTACAGGGTCTACATGGTCTCACTACACAGCTTAGACTTGTAGTGATCCTCCTATTTTCAGCTTCCCAAGCACTGGGATTACAGGCATGCACCACCATACCTGGTCTCAGTGGACATCTCAGCATGCCCCGGGGCGGGGCCGGCATGGCAGGCCAGGGATTGAACCCTAGTCCTTGTGTCTGCCTAAGTAGTCACTCATTTTAAGGCATTTATCAAGGTAAAAAGAACATAAACAAGAGTCAGTACTCAAAATTACTGAATATTTTTATGCGATATGCTGATAGCCTTAAAAATACTACTATACCAACCCTCAAAATCATCCTGTGAGGTAGGTACTAACTGCATTCCAAGTAAGAAGACTGGAATCCAAAGAGATAAATGATCTACTAGAGTCCCACAGCCATCATGGGCTTGGAGACAGCTGAGACCCAGCACAGCCCAGCTCCGGCATCTTCCCCACACCAAGCTGCCTCCTCCACGCTCCCCTTTGGCCCCCCTGCAATGGCTGAAGGACACTGTCATCCAGGAAACCAAGGCTTCCTGAAGCTCACAGGGTCACAGCCTGCAGCGATGGCCCTGGGCTCAGCCTACCTGAGCAAGCTCCCACATGCCTCCTCAAAGGTGCTGGTCCGCAATGAGAAGCCAAGGCTGCTATTCCCCACCACACTCCAGTAAGTGACAAAGTGCCATGACACTCCTACAGCCAGCCTAGAGAGCAGGGCACCATGACCACACAGCCAGAAGACTTGCTCCACACGGAGCCAGCCTCGCCACACACCCACTGCCTCTTCCAGCAACCACTTCTAGTTTTCTGACACAGTTTCTCTATCTTGAAACCCTACCGTGGCAACGCAAGACAGACTGGTCTCTGCTCATATTTATACATGCCTGCTTCCTCAGAAGGGAGGTTCAGAGTAACAAGTACGCACGCTGCACCAAAACTAGGGTTCTCTTGCCACGCCCACTCGGTGGAGATGGAAGGAATGTGCAAGCAGCAGTGTGTGCTGCCAGGTGCCACGGTGCCACCCTTGGTGACACGATACTCACAGCACCCTGACACAGCCAGGGTCTTTGTGGGGCAGCACCAGGTTTCTAAGATCCCATCCACTCTGAATGTTTAAAATCTCACTACTAAGATCCAGAGGCTGAGGGAGTGTCACGATTTCAGCAAGCACCAAAACACCTACTAAACACAGTCTGTTTCTTTCACCCAGTAGAACGGCAGCCACTGGGGAAGGGCATGACCTGACACAGGACTGGTAATTTAGTCCTTGAGAGCACAGTATGGGGAAACCATAACGGGGGCGGGGGGGTTCTCTATGTAATACAAGCTGGCCTTGAACTCACTGTAACCCACGCCAGCCCAGAAGTCCATCCTCCTGCTTCGGCCTGTTAAGTGCCAGGATTAGCTGTGCACAGTGACACCTGGCCTACCGCATTTTAAATGAAGATAGTATTTAATGTACCAACTGCACTTCTAGAGAAACACATTCATATGCATACTAATGTATACGTAAGAAGATGTAACAGGCAAAATTAAGGATCGTTTCTACATCCAATAGGAAACCAATTCGTAACTGATATACCTACATGTTATAGACCATAACTGAGAAGAGCTACAAGCATGAAAAGATCTCCAAGGTATGTGAAAAAAAATAACAGTGGAACAATATACACCAACACATCTAGGCTTAGAAAAGAAAAACGCAGGCAGAGGCTGGCAGAGGCTGGCAGTCTCGGGATAGGCCCGCAACTGCTACAGCTGTTATCTGAACTCTGGCAGTAAGGCAGTGTGTGTGGGGGGTGGGGGGTACCCAGTGGGGGACTTCTACGGAACCTCAAGCAGAAGGCGGGGTGCTGACGCAGAATATACTCATATGGTGCCTATACGGTTTGAGAAAAAAGCATCTGAATTGAACATGAACACCACTACCCAACAAGGTCCTAATGCCAACATGAAACTCCTGCACCAACCTGTACAGCATCCAGGTGGCACTCGCAGGTTGCTGACTTAAGGCGGACCAATAAGCTTCAAGTCCCATTTCTGGGCCTCCAATGACTGGACCAAGATCAACAGGGAAGGAAGACATGCGGGGCAAGGAAAACGGGGAAGAGCTCTTTGCGAGCTGCCAGCCTGCCTTCCCCAGAACCTACAATCTCCCTAATTGATCAGTTCTAGAGACAGCTTCCCTCTCAGCCCCATACAAAGAGACAAAAGGCAAAATTGGGATTAAGAGAACACCCCCTCTCCACACCAGAGGGGAAGCCTCCCACTGTCCCCAACAGAGCTGGTCTCAAGCAAGCCAAGGAAAGAGCCTGGCCAGGCTCCACCTTCTCGGCTGCGGCCGCTCCATGCTCCCGGGAGGGCGGGGACAGCCAGCCAAGCCTGGCAGCCCTGGAGCACTGGAGTCCCTCCACTTCGGCAAGCAGCCCAGGCCTCTTTCTCACTCACTACTGAAATCCAAACTGCACCAGTATACAAATCAGATGGTTCTGCCAAAACATGGGAAAAAAGAGGGATAAATTAATGGTATGCTGGCTAAATATATATTTATTCTTTCTGCTTGCCAGAGCTGTGGCACTGTTGGAGATTTCAACATTTGTTAAGTATCTTTTTAGCTTCTCAGTAATAACTAAAACAAACATACTCCCAACACGCGTGTGCATGAGCACACACACCAAAGAGAAGAACAGCGAAGAGGCTTCACTTAGGACATAGTGTTCAAGAGAGGCATGAGGATTAAAGGGCTTTAATGCAGGCAAAAACAGTTTTCTGCAGTTAAAACCTGTGCCCTGTCAGCCAAACGCTCCTGCTCGACACTTTAGCAGTCCTCTTAGAACAAGAGAAGAGAGGTCACTCCTGGGAAAGAAGTAAACACCCAGCAGAGTGCGCCAGAGCAGCCCACGCCGAGACTGGCCAGCAGAGCGGGTTGGTAACAGAGGTACAAGGCGCAGACCTTGGAGGCCTCTTACACAGAGAGAGAACACAGCCCAGAGAAAGCCAGACCTGATCAATGTGTCTCCAGCCCAGCAAAAGCAAGAGCAAAATCCCTGAAGGGCAGGGGCATCAGGAATTCTGGAAGCCTGAAGTTCACTACTGGAAGCAAGTTCACTACTGTGCCTGGCACTGAGAATCAGAGAAGGCACAGACCCGTGCACTCCGCACGCGGCAACAGTGTGTCCTACACGAGAACCAGCCCTCCACTCAGTCCCTGTGCAGATCGTGGTCCCGAGTCAGCCTGGCCTCCCCCAGCCTTCAGCACTCAGGGGAGGGTGGGTGCCCCTCGCCACTGCGGACTCATCCCCTCTTCACTCCTTCCTCAGCCACCTTGGTGTGCTTGGTGACAAGCCAACCCCGCCTATCAATCTCAGAGAAAAGTCAGAACTCCCCTGGAGAGTTCACAGGGCAGAAGGAGGAGGTACAGGGTGCGCCCCAGGCAAGCTTCCTCTTTGGTGGTATCTTCCCTTTAGCACTCTCTTTAAAGTGTAAATATTCAAGGCAGCGTTTCCCTAAATGGGATCTGAGAAGCCTGCCTCCTGCCCTTGGAGATACCTCAGCAGAGGGAGGAATGAGGCCAGGGGCTAAGCAGGAAAGGCTAAGGCCCTTTAAGGCTGGAGGCAGATGCGGGTCTCTAGCTGTCAGCAACAGACCAAAGGAGGAAATTGTGGTTTCTATAAAGATTGCTTTTAGTCTATAGGGAGATGGTACCTCCAACACACAGCCCTGGGGGCTCAGAACTGCAGTGGGAAGGAGGCGGAGAGGACAGGAAAAGAAAGGCCTGCATTTGATTTCTCCCTCTCTCGCTTCCAATATGCAGAGGGGCTAAGCTCCTCTAACTCTAACAGGTCTACCTCTTTCTACATCTCCACAGCCACTGTCTCGGTGTCTCACCTCCAAGTCCTCAACATATGTCAAGCTAAGTGCTTTAAAAAACTCCTTCCTCTAGAATTTCTACTTGTTCCCCTTCATTCTCCACAGTCCTACCAGGCCACCTTTCTACACAGGGACCTGATCCCGTCTTCCTGAATGAAGCTCCCCATTCCCAGGACAGCACCCTATCAGCACAGCCAACAAAACCCCTGCCTGCCTTTGCAGCATCAAGGGAAACACAGGCTTGGCGCCCCACCAACCACCAACTCTAAGAGTAACAACTGACTGGAGTCGTGTGTTGCTGTTCCATTTCCCATCTACACATTGGGAATAACACGAGCAACCCTCCCCCACAATCTGCTGTAGCCATTAAGTCTGAGTTGTGAAGAGCCTAACTCTGGAGAGACTGTCCCCAGCGAGGGCACGCTGCTGATCACCGTGCTGTACCAGCTCTTCATAGTGAGTGAGCAAAAACTAATCCAAAAAAAAAAAAAAAAAAAAAGACACATGCAAGCCCGGTGAATGTAAAAGCCAGGCTGCCAAAATGTGAAAGAAACCATAATTAACTCATTATCAAAACAATGTGAGAGGAGGGAAGGAATGAGAAGAGAAAGACAACATTTCCTTCAAGAAGAAAAGCTTTTAAAATACAAATCTCTATGATGTTTTGAACTTCATTTGTAATAAAGATTTAGGAAGATGACACCTCAAAAGCTCACAAAGGAGATGCTTCTATTTTTTAAATGATTTCTTAATTAATATCTTCAGAGAACTAAGGAGTACTTTTATAGACTGGATCTTAATAAAATACTGAGAAATTCTGGCATCAGTCACAACACATACCCTCTTGGAATTTAATTTCCTTTTCAACATACAACTTAACTCTAGGAACTCATTTACAACGCCACCACAACCAGTCAAAATCTGCTGAGCACAAAACACTACAGGCCTAGGTAAAAACCGGTCCCCGGTGGACCCAATCCAACCTCCAACAGAGATGTCCCCCAGGCCAAACTTTCCAGCTTTCCCTATCAGCCACATTCAGCTATTTCCCTCCTGCTTTCTCCTTCTCCCACCTTGGGCTACCACTCTTCTTCCAGTGCCTTCCATCAGCGAGAAGCCCCTCAAATGCAGTACCATTTCCCCCACTGAACAAATGAACAAAAAAGAGCCAGATGTGTTCACATACCCCTGTAACCCCACTACTCTGGAGGCTGAGGTGGAAGGAAAAGGAGTACGAGGTCAGCTCAGGCAACTTACCAAGTGCCTATACATGCACTTTTGACTTCTTGCCAATGACCTGGCTGGCTGGCTGGCTTCTGGTTTTATTCAAATCCTTCCTTTCGGACTCAGTGATCCTGGGTCCTAAAATACTCACTGCAGGTAGGGGTAGGGAGACAAACGCTGGGAGAATTACTCATAAGGACAAAAATGTGCTTTAAAAGCTTCTTTCCCCTGAGGACAATTCCTACTGGAAGACTTAATCAATTCCATTATCCGGAGTGGCCAACCTTAACTGAGTACCCACTGCAATTCACAGCACACCTTATGTAACACAAGGCAGCTAGTTTAACCCTTATTTTACATACGCAGCAACCAGGCTCACAGAGGTCAGGCAAGGGCTCCAGATTGGTCTCCAGGGCCATCAGACGCCTGACTGCCTTCAGGGTCTATCAGCACTTACGTTAAAAATGTCCTGGGTTAGAGAAGGATTCACTTTACACGATCTCATTAATTGCCCCACCACTTAGGTCAGCTAGCAATTCCACCGTTACAAAGCTATATGGACTCAGCAATCATGAGTAACTTGTGCAAAGGTACTGTAACATGCCAGTGCTGGATCCCAGCTTTGTCTTCTCACCTGGAAACTGATGCTCATTCCTAACTCAGTGTCCTATACTTGGCAGGAGCTCAGATGGTAACTACTATTGGCAACACGATTTTTATTAACTTAATAGCTCCCAGCTAAAGTAAAATTTACGCATATTCACATTTCTGATATTTTGAACCCAACCATCAAGCCTTTACCCAAGAAACACCATCTTACTGCCATCTAAAACTCAAGAAAACCACAACTACAGCTTCCCAGACACTGACCAAAAAAGAAAATAAATGCAAAAGTACTGAAAATGATGTGGTCAAACACAATACGGACTCTGAAGCCTACTAAGAAGGAAACAGAGAAGTATTTGGTTATAATAAAATACTCCTCCCCATCCAGAACCATGATTGATCGCTAATGTGGTATCTAAACCCAGACATTCCAATTCAATGGCACCCAAATGCTTCTAGAATTTCAGTGAGCGATTGCAAAGGGGACACCGGGAATGGGGCAGGGGGAGGGTGTTCTGTTTCTTGGAGCTATTTTTAATGTGCTGCCTCTAAGTGCACTGCTTGTTTATTTGCTTACTATATTCACTTGCAAACAGGTTAGTTCAGCAGGGACAGATGCAACAGCAATTTAGCTCAGCACGGCTCAAGCCTGAGCAGCAAAGCAGAAGTGTACAAGGATCCCAGCATCAGATAGATCCAAAGAAGCCTGTGGTATGAAAACTAAAGCTCTGGAAAATGTCCTTCAGGCGAGGCCCCAAGAAGACAAACCAACTGGGCTTGAAGATTGAAAAAAAAAAAAGAAGAAGAAGGCCCACAAGCAATACAGGTAGCCACTTTATAGTAAAGACAGATGGCTAGGACCAACACTACTATTTGTCTGCATAAGTAAAAAACTTATATTGTAAATCTAGTACTGATGATTGGTTCTTTGTTTTGCTTTTCGAATCTTCTCATTTATTTGGAGTCTATGTTAGTTTCTTTATAAGAACAGGCTGAGCTGAGTTTGTGTGGCTATTCTCACCACACTAGGGAAAACCCTCCTCTCCCCCAGAAAACTTATTCCTGTCTTTATCAGACTAGCTGGCTCTTTGTAGAATCCCTTTCCCAGACATGAAACCTGAGGCGCAGAGAGGGCAAGTGGTTGGTTCCTCCATGACCATATCCCTTGCTCACACATCCAGACAGGTACAAGGACCCAAAGGGGCCACAAACTCAATCTCCAGCTGTTCACACCATTCCAAACGACCTGGCGTGCCGGTGTCTCGAATACAAAGTTTCTGTAGGAGAGAGGGACAGGAAAACAGAGACACGCACAGGAATCACCGCTCCTGTCAGGAGGCACCACACTGGTTATCCTAGCACAGTCCCCAGCATCTCCAGAACCACTTGTTTCTAAAATAGCCGACCTCAGCCTGGGAATAAAAGGCTGCATCTTTTGCCCACGAAGCTGCGGGCAGATGTGGCGCTGGGCTGTGGCAGCCGCTAGCCCGACCAGCCGCGGGACTGTTGCAGTCAGGGAGCCTGGAGGAGGCAGCACTGGACCGGGAATGGAGCGGACGGGTGCGCGAGGAGACGGCGGAGGTTTTTTTCAGACAGTTAGGGTTTCTGCAGCGCAGGCAGCCCTCCTCACCTGGAAGCCGAAGCACGCCACCCCCCGCCCGCGGCCGGCAGCCTCAACTTCCCCAGCAGCCCGGCGCTGCGCGGCGCGGGCCGGGCGGGCCCTGCTGACCCCGCTGGGGAGTAAGCCGCGCTCGGCCGCCCCACCCTCCGCCTACCGGAACTCCCCGCCGGGCCCGACCCGCGTCCGAGTCCGGCCGGCCCCGCCAGCCCGCTCCCACGACCACGCCGCGCGCCCCGGTCCCGG
>NDGM011193707.1:0-19586 GCA_002564305.1 Octomys mimax | reverse complement strand
ATAGATTAGAAGATGCTGAAGTCCCTACAAACACACTCAGCCACCTTATCTTTGACAAAGGGATATTAACTGTTGTATTTGTTCCACTTGGAAACTTTGTACAGAGAAGTAGTCCATAGCGATCCCTGGAACAAAGTAAAGGTTAATAAAAGGAGCAAATGTCAGACTTAAGAAACATATATAAAGTAAGAGAGAAGTAGTACATATGAATCTGCTAGGACTGCTGTAATGAAGCACCAAAACTCAGTGATTTAAACAACATAATTGTATTTCTACAGTCCTGTGAGTTAAAAGTCAGAGATGAAAGTATCAGCAATGATATTTTTCCTGAGGTTCTGGCTCTCACTAGCTTGCAATTTGTTTCTTTTTCCTCTTCTCTTTACATTTTCTTCCCCCATGAGCATCTGTGATCAGAAATATGCTTTTTGTTAGGAGGACATCAGCCACATTGAGTAGGGCTCCCAAATGACATCATTTAACTTTTACATTGAGAAGTAAAGATACTATTGTAAAATGCAGTCACATTTTCAGGCATTGGACATACAGACTGCTGCAGAAGAGGAAGAGACCACACAGAAGAATGGGTGGAGGTTGATATTGATCTACAGAAAAGGAAAAGAGATCTGCAGGAGATAAGAGAGAAATCCAGGAGGGGAAGACATGCAGGCGTTGCATGTCTGAGGCCCGTATAAGAAAGCAAGCCATGTTTTGATACCAGGGTGTTGCTTTCAGAGACACCCGGTGCTCCTACGTACCAGGTGTTCTCTGCCCCCTATTACAGCACCTCAAACTTTTTAAAGCCCAGTTACCATCTTGGGCACCCAGTTCTTTAATAGCTTTCCATTGATTGTTCATGGTGGATGGCAGTCAAGCCTGATGAGAACCTGTGAAAACTGGAGAAGGGGGCAGACGAAGTGTGCACCCCCTGGGTATACAGCAAACATGGTCTTTGTTTCTAATGCATCATTGCTTGCTTTGCAATGAGCACCCAGGAAAGTCATTTCCTCCAGGTCCCAAGCCCTGATAGAATTCGTGGTGACTTAGCGGCACAGAGGGAATCCTTAATCATTTGACACCTAAAGAAGGAGGAAATAAAAGAGACTTGCACACTTTGATCCAAAACCATCCATGTACTTCATTTGTGAAGAGAGTTTAGTCTCTGTGCCCTGTTTCATTCTCCCCTCACCATTTGCCCCTGTGACCAGAACCTTATTTTGAAGCCTGCCATCCTTGCTTCCCAAAGGTGGGTCTCACCTTTGGAGTCAAAAGGAAAGGGATTGTGTGTTGCTCTCCAGCTCTATAGGCACCTTTTATCTGGTGCTGCCTCCTGTGGTATTTTTAGTCCTGTTTCTTTGGGGGCTGATGTGCTTCTGGCTTTTCAGAGACCATTACAGAGTGGCCTGCACTCCCCAGTTCACCCCTGATCCATGCTGCACAATTACAGAACCAGGCTTATAATCAATGTAATTGAAGATCAGAGTTAATGAGGACCTCCATGCCCATGTAGTCCCTTGAGCAGTGCTGGGCTTCAGATGCTAGATAAGGAAACGATAGGGCTGAACTGAAAATCCATTTGGCTAATTAGATGATGTATATTCCCACAAGGCAGTGGAAGAAAAAGTCTATATATATATATATGATTTAGAAAGAAGGAAAAGTCACATTTCGAAGGTGAGATTTTGGCAGAGATTCTTTTCAGAATCATTGCTCCTTGCTCCTTTGGGAGCATTTATATGAGTATCTTAGAAAGAAATCTTTGAGCACCCAATAATGGGGAGCCATTGTTATTCAATCCAAAGCCAAGAAAATGAACCAGAAGTTAAGAAGAAAATTAGAGTTATGGGCAACACATGGAATGATGCAATTTATTCCTTTGTTATATAGTTTTATTCCCCAAGAAATGCTTGAATTTATTTAGAAAGAGCTGCTTGATGCCCTTTGGCCTCTGTGTTGTTTCCTCCTCCTTCCCCTACCTTCCTCCCTCTCTTCCTCCCTGTCACTCCATCTTTCACTCCTCTCACACCCACATTGCAACTCTTTTGAGCTCCATTACACTCTAAGAACTACACTCATTGCAAGTTTAAATCAAGTATGGTCTTTGCTTCCAAAAAAGGAACAATCTGGATGAGATAAGGTGCAGAGAAAAGGGAAATGGACACATGATTTGCCTTACACCTGCCATTTCTGATATCCCCTCTTTGGCTATAAATTCTTCATAGAAGGACATATTTTATTCAACCAGAGCACAGTTCAGGGGTTGGTACAAAGTACTATCTATCTATCTATCTCTTTGTATAACTAAGTGCTAGTAATATTTCTCATATGAGCCCTGTCTAGAGTGGAACTTTAAGGGGTAAGTGCCATACACGTGGCCATTACTCTAGAGGAAATAGCATATTGTGTTTGCTTCCTTCACCTCAATTGTTTTCCAGTTTGTTGTTCATATTTTCCAAGGTCTAGCTTCAGAGCAGATTCTCTGAATCTTCACTAGGCTCCCTTTTTCCCTAAGCTCCCTTTTTACTTTTCCCTGCACTCATAAGCAACACCTAGCCTTCCCAAGCAGTCCTCACAACACTCTATCTTGTGTTATGGATATCTGTAATATATTTGATCTCCCCTACTTAGTCCATAACAGTCTCACTAGATTCATCCCATTTCTAAGCCTTTCTGCCTATTTCTTACACAGGGAGAACAATACCAAATGTTAGTTAAATGAGCACATTCGATTTGGCACAGAACATCCTGTTCTGACAGATGTGACATCTCCCTGGCACGTTGCCTTGCTCACACGGGGTCCCTCTATGTGAGTTGCTGCCTCAGTCATCTACATTCAAGTACAAGGGGTGAATAAGACCCTGCAAGCCAAGATAGTGAAATTCAAGTTTTAGTTTAGAACTGGGCACTAGATGGTGAAGAACAAGTTTTAGTTTAGAATTTCTAAAGGCCTAGAATTATTTTCTAGCTTTTACAGAATGATGAAGATATTATCTGTGGTGCCATGGCAGGGGCATTCCTGCTGCACGATCCCATGACAAAGTGAGCTGAACTTTCGTCTGGTCAAATTTGAAACTTAGATTTTGTGAATGCCCTTGGCATTCGCTAAACTCCTAGGCATTTTACTGAGAGCTCGATTGATGAGGACTAATGAATTATGCCTGAGTCCCTGTAGTAAATCATGGTGTATGTATCAGAGCAAACAAAGCCCCTGCAAAACTACCCACAGAGGAATGCCCAGAATAGTAGAAAAGGAATGAAAGGATCGCAAGAAACAAGCCAGCCAAAGTTCCTGACTCTCAACACAGCCTGGAATCATATGAAGTTCCTAGCTTTGGTTGCTCATAAAATCAGCCTTCAGTTTCTACTTTCACTCCCTGAAAATTGTGCAAATCTGGCTAGATCAGTTTCTCTCAGAACCTCATGCGGTCCTTCTGTAAATCAGGAAAGACCCATCTTCAGAGGCCATTGTGAGGACTAAGTGAGCAGATGGGTAACACATTCATTCCGAGGATGGAGAGAAAGGAGGCTCAAAGGAGAAGAGCACTCTCCTGCCCTTAAACCAGTTGTGCATCTGTCTTAATTGCTTTGCTTGTTGCTGGGACCATCTACCCAACACCCACAAGTTAAGGGAGGGAACATCTATTTTAGCTCACAGTTTCTGGAAGCTTCAGTAAGCTGTGTCCAAGGTGGCGGGGGGGGGGGCAAGGCATAGAAGAAATATTCCATGGGAGGCCAAGCAGAAAGCAACAGGAGAACAGCTTCCTTGTCCTCTTTCTGCGTTCAGGCTACCACCCTGTTGTTCATTGCTGCTCACACCCAAGCCAGTAAATCCATCCAGCCGGGCCTAAAACTATGCTGATCCAGTCAGTGGTCTGATCCAGTTATCACATACCCAGAATCCTCAGTTGTATGCCCTAGATCCAGCCATCTCTGAAAAGTCCCACCAATGAGGGAATGAAGCTTTGGAGGGATACCTGAATACAAGCCATAGCAATGTTTCTGTGTAGTGTCTTTTTAAAGAACTTAAGGCTGATTTGCTAACTTCATTCATGGTGCTGTAAAAGAATCCCATATGAGTGGTTCTCAACAATAATAATTTATTCTTATAGTTCTGGGGCCTGGGGAGTCCCGGGTCAGAGGGCTGACAGATTAGGCATCTGGTCAGTGTTGCATCCTAGTTCAATTTTGCACCATAACCTCACATGGTAGAAGGAGCAGGGCAGATTCCTGGGGTCTCTTTATGTGGGCATTATCCCTGTATATAAGGGCTCCCCTTTCATGACATCCTACCTCCAAATACCATTACACTGGGGTTCCAGCTCATACATGAATTGCTGGTGATGAGAGGGCAAACACTGAGCCTTTTGGGATCTACATTCAAACCAGTGCCTTCTTAAGAAATCTTAGTTGTAATACTAGAAATCTGCTAACGTGGCTTTCAGATATGCCACTTCCATACAAAAATCTAAATAATTCCTGAAATGGTTCTGGTTAGTTGGAATTCCACACCGTGTCTGGAACTTGTCTGGTTTTGTGGGTATTCAGATGCTGTACCCCAATCATGTGGCTGCATCGAGATCAAGAAGCTCTTCTTCCACCTTCCAGGATCCTTGGTGACTGACCTCTCTGAGTTGGACCCCTAATGGACAGATACCCCTCATGGAAAACCACCTCTTGACCCGAGGTCATTTCTCTAGAGCTTGCAATTGGTAAATGGGAGGGCACCAAAGCCTCCCTTGACCTAACACAACTGGGAAGGACCGTCCCTGTGCCAGCGCTCCCCTGGGATCAGCTGAGGGCTTTCCTGCAGTCATGTGACAATTTGGCTTCTCCATCTGCCCAGTCCTGCTTTCCTTATCCCTTTACAAGATTGTGTTTCCTAGACTCCCTGTAGCCAGTCTCTGCCTTTGAGCCTGTTTTCTGGTGACTTGACCTAAGGCGAATTCATTATCTCATTTAATCTTGCTGTCAACCCTCTTAAGGGGACTATGTATCGATGCTCTTCATAAGTAGTAAGAGGGTTTCTTTTCTTCCCCAAGCTTGTAGATCTAATGAGTAACAGAATGGGATCTGAACTCATATCTTGCCTGCTGTTCTCTTTATTACTCTACCATGTAGCTTTCTTGAAGTGGAAGGATTAACCAAACTCAGCCCTGGGAAACAATTCAATATCCATCCCTCAGTCTTTAGTGAGAATAAATACAAGAATTATACACTTACACAGCATGACTGTGCTTTTTAAAAGAAAAATCTGTAGTTGCTGCTGATGTTCAGTGCCTTCTTAGGACCTATGTGACATGTTTCTGCTTGGGCTTAGTTCAAGTGGGGGAAACATGGCTTTGCATATCTTTGCTTGCCAGCAAGTTGAAATATGGAATCCAGCAGACTCTTTCCTTTCTTTGCTTTGGCTGCCAAGGACTTCAGAACCAACTTCAAATGTGGCCATTTCCTTCCCTCAGAGTCTGATGCTATCTCCTCCTGCTGCTGTACATAGATGGCTCTCATATCCACACACAGAAAGATCATGCTGCCCACCATGCTCTAACTGAAGCGCCAGTGCTCCAGAGTGATAGAGAGGATCATGTTTGTGGCGAGTTGGAAATGATAGGAGTCTGCTATGTTCTTTCCTCTTCAGGGAAATTTCACCTACAGCCCTTAGAGCCTCAGGCAGCCAGGCACGGTCTGATGTGGTCCCCCCCCACCCTCTGGCGGCAACCCATTGGACCACGGCAGGTCACCTGAGCCAAGAGGAGTCCAACCATAGGCCAGGAGCAGAGTCTGATACGACTTCACAGAGAGTTCTCCGTCAAACCTCACACGGTGCTTATTCACAGAGGTCCTCGCTGGGGAATTTGAACTGCTTCTCAAGAAAGGAAATTTTTTGCATGGTAGTGAGGTGTTAGAGAAGCGTGCACGGGAGAGGAGCTGACTCATGTTCCCTGGGAAACATCACTTCACGGCTCTGTGGTGGTGTTTTCTAGATCTGCTACAAATCTAGAGCTGCTTTGCGCATCCAGTTTTCTCAAGACTGGCTCTGTTTGCACCCATTTTTATTTCACCCAACAAACTCAACGTTTGCTTTATGTACTCACTGTTTGCAATGCTTACGCATCCACATTGAATAGGCTTCTGATTTTTGTCTCCCCCTAAACTGAATGTGCATATGTGATGTGTGTGTGTGTGTGTGTGTGTGTACACTATGCAGAATAGTATTGCAGCATTCGCGTATATTCTGCATCTATATAAAATACATGTACGTAGATATGCGTATGAGATCTTCCTTTTTGTGTGAACTAGTAAAAGACGTTTCAGAACAGTTTGCCCTTTTCCTTGTCCTGTGCTTGTTTTTAAGCACAAATTTAAGGCATTATTGAAAAGTTGGCTGATTACAATAAAAATTTGAAGCTTCCATCTCTACTGACCAACTTTTAGTTCTCCATGGCAAGAGCTAGCTGGGGCTGTCCCACTGTCAGTCCCTTCTGATAGAGCCCGCAGTATCTCTGTGGTCCCCAATCCACCTCTCTCTGTTCTTTCATAGCATCAAGTCATTTTTTACCATCTGGGTGCTGCACTTTCCTTAGAGGTGCTGGGAATATCTCTGAAAAATGTCCTCTCTCTTTATCCTTGTCTCTGTCTCTCGCTGAGTTAAAAAACAAACCATGGACTAGGAGTGTAGCTAGGAGGTAGAGTACATGCCATGGACTAGGAGTGTAGCTAGGAGGTAGAGTACATGCCTACAGGCATGAGTCCCTGGATTCTATCTTCTGCACCACTAAAAATAAAAATAAAAATTTAAAAGATCAAACAACCTAAAGGAAGGCAAAAGGCCTTCCCTATACCCAGACAGTTTTGCCCATGTACATCAGCCACCTAGGCCCTGTGGTTGTCAAGGAGTTCTTCCAAAGGGGATGTTTATGTGACAGGGACATTAGCTTTTTCTTCCTTCGAAATTTAACATTTAATCATTATTTACTGGAACAAGCCAGGTGCTGGCTAAGCACTTTTTCTACATTAATTTATTTTATTCTCACAACTGAGGTGCAGCTTATTAATATGTGCATTTACAAATGAAGTGCCCAAGGCCCAGAGGCACCAAGTGACTTACACAAAGTCAATAGCTAGAGAGGGCACATTCAAGACACGAACCCTTGCCCTCCTCAGGTCTGAGAACCTAGTTTTACCCACTGGGCTGGTTCCCTCTCATGTCTGATTTGTCTCTGCCTCTGTTGATGTCTGACAGCATGTTGGCATAATGCAAATGCCCTGGAAGTGCTTTAAGATGAGTGAGCTCAGGAGAAGGGGCAGGGAAGTGGAACCGATGTGTACCACCTATGAGATTTTTAACCAGAGGAGTAAATAGCTGACCTTTTCTCTGTTCTCCCATAGGGAGCAGCTTCGTGGTGAGTGAGGGGAGCTACCTGGACATATCTGATTGGCTAAATCCAGCCAAGCTTTCCCTATATTACCAGATCAACGCCACCTCCCCATGGGTGAGGGACTTGTGTGGACAAAGGACAACAGATGCTTGCGAGCAGCTTTGTGACCCAGAGACTGGTAAGCCCTGGGGATCTGGGCTTGGGGAGGGCAGAGGTCCTTCTGCCTCAGCAATCTGCAATCCTGAACCACTGCCAAGGGACTTGATGCCAAGATCCATCAATGTAATAGATGTCCCGCCTTTTGGTGCCATTTTCTGGTGAAGAAAGAAATTCTTAGAGAGCAACAGAATCCCACAGTTGGAAAAGACCATGCAGGACATCTAGTTCTCTGGTCCTCAAGAGTCCCAGCATAGCAAAGTGTCTAAAGCTTGTCAGACCTTGCTGAGTTCAAACCTCTTCTACCACTTGGTAGCTGGGACTTCCATAGCAAGACTGTGTGTATTTTAGAAAACCAGAGAAAGAAAAATGCGCCCACCCTACAAATCTGTTGCTGAGATTAAGTGACGTAATGCATGGATTGTCACCAGTACATTCACTGATTCATATACTCATCCATTCAGTAGATGCTTCTTGAGAAGCCAGGCCTATGTTTTAGGCCTTGAGGGCACAACTATAAATAAAATGGGCGGAACCTCTGCCCGGTGCCACCTGCATTCTATTACATGCTGCAGGGTGACAGGTGACACTGAGTCTGCATGGTCTAGTATGGTATCCACAAGCCATTTGTGTGTATTTAATTTTAATTAATTGAAATCAAATGTGTGTATTTCCAGTGTCCCATAGCCTCAGTGTCCCATCGCCTCAAGTCACTAGTGGCCTCCTTCTTATATGATATGGTATTAAAACAGTCCCAGTAGCTGGTTCTATTGAGCAGTGTTGCAACAGCAACTGAATATACAAGTAGAGCTGGTGCTATGGGAGTGGGGCAGAGGACAAGCACCTGGAAAGCCAACCTGGAAGTGCAGAAGGAGCTGTCCTTGTAAAGAGGTCTGGGAGGGTTCCTCCAGGAGGTGTACATGAGCAGGTGCCTCAAGATGGGCATGGAGGAAGCCATGCTAGTGTCTGGGGATGGCATTCTAGGCAGGGGGTCAGCAAGGTCCCTGGGACCCCACAAAGGGGCCATTTGTTCCACACCATTAGGAGGTGTCTGCTAGTCACAAGATAGAGAGGAGTAGGAGGTACAATTTGAAGAATGGAAGAGACCTGAAGGTGGTTTCGGGTGTTTCCAAGCATGGTGTGGACTTTGGAATTTACTTTAGATGAGACAAAATGTCACTGGAAGATTCTTAGGAAAGCACCCGTGTGCTCTGACCAGTGCTTTTACAGGCACACTCTGGTTGCTGCGGGAATCTATTTGGGGAATAGTCAAGAATCCTGTTGTTTTCCTCAGGGCAGGAGCTGCTAATAGTTTGGACCACAGGTGTGCAAGGAGAAAACAGTGAGATATTATCAGACTCCAGATGATTTTAGGCAGAAGTCTGAGAGAATCTGCTATTCCATATTCAACGTAAAAATCAACAGAAGCAGAGAAGATGGCAAATCATTCAGTTGGAACAGCAAGGCAAATCAGGTTACCATGTCCTGAGTCAAGGGATGGCAGCGGAGCTCAGGGTGGAGTGAGGGAAATAAAGGCTGTTATTCCAGTTTTTTATGGTCAAGTAGAAATGAAAAATAGGCACTTGGCTCATTTATTAAAAGTCCCCAGCTGTACTAGGGTCCCATAGCTCCTGCAACTGCATCCTACTGGGAAGTGGGCTGGCCTGGGTGTGTGTTTGTAGCATGCCTTCCAGAGGGCACTATTACCTGGTGGGTAGATAATGCCTGCGGTGTCACCCATGGCCAGCAGGCACCTCTCCTTGTCTATTCTGGCAGATATGCTTGTGACTCGCACCTACCTGTGTCTATGTCCTATCTGCCTGACCCTCGCTCTAGTCCTGGAGCCCAAGTCCATCTGCAGTGTGTATGGTGGAATAGAGTGTGTGTCACTTTAAATGCACTATCAAGTGTTCAAATGATCCATGGAAAATAAGTGACAAGAAAGCAGGAGTCCAGCATGCTGGGAAGAAAGGGCGCCCTGAGATCTTATCTCTGTCTGCCGCCTTGAGCTGTTTGGGTAAGGAGTGCTACTTCTAATGCCCAGGTGCCCACCTTTGCAGGCTGTTCCTGACCTCCGAACTCCTGGCAGATATCTGAGTCCGCCACACTGAGAGCTGGAGGGAGGTACACAGCTCTGGGCTGTATCAAGCTTGACTGAACTCTGCTTCTACTATAATAATAATATCACGTTCAAGCTAGAAGCCCTGGCAACATAAACCTGTAAGAACTCACTACAGGTCCATAACTCAAAGTCAAAGGAGAAGTCTGATCTGGAGCTAGAAATATGCATTTGGATGATATTTAAGCCCAAGAAACATTGTCCTGTTTACAGTAAGTGCCTGGCATGTGAACAATACCTTCTCACAGTGCTCCACAAATGCTAGCCTTGTCCACAAATAGAGAAACAGCAAGCAGAGAAAGGGACTCACCAGGATTACGAAGAAACGAAAACAGAACTTGCACTAAATCCCATGTTTCCCTCCTCTCTTTCCTCTGTCTCCGTTACTCTTCTCTTGTTGCTGGGACAGACACCTGACACCCAAAATTAAGGAACGAAAGGTTTATTTGCTCACAGCTACTGGAGGTTTCAGTTCCTACTCAGCTGCCTCCAAGGCAGACTGCCACATGGCAGAGAGCAACCTTTCATGGCAGCAGCAAAGAACCAGAGAGCAATGGAGGAGTAGCAACAATGGCTACAGACAGCAAGTCTGTCTCCCTTATGTTGTATTCAGGCTATATGCCCCAGGCGGAGTATATTACTCACACCCATAATCCCAGAAGCACTCACACCCATAATCCCAGCAGCACTCACACCCATAATCTCAGCAGCACTTACACCAATAGTCCCAGTGGATCATGAGTTAATCACAAACTCTAGAAGTCCAACCCATGACTGCAAGGGGCTCTGAGGGGACAACTAGAGTCAAACTATAACACTCTGCTTCGCCTTGTGGGGTGTATTGCTCTTTTTTTCTGGGCCTTCATTCTTACCTCCTTTCCTGAGAGTTGGCCCAGGCATAATGGTAATCATTACACTGGTGACATTGTAGGGAGAATTAAAGTCACTGTGCTCTATGCAGTGGCCAAGGTGGGGGTCTGCTCCTCCCTTCTCGTCCCTCCTTCTCTTTTCCAACTGGCACCAACTCAGAAATAAGGAGAGAGATCTTCCAGGTTAACAGCTGAGTCTCTAAGTGATAGAGCCATGATTTCACTTCCAAAGGACATGCTGACTTAGCCTTCATGAGGAGTCTCCTCAGACGCGTTCCTGCAGCCTTGACGAGGGCCCCGGAAACTGGGGAAGCTGCTTGGGAAGTGCAGAGCAGCTGTGTGGGCCTGCCCAGCATGCAGCTGAAGTTTTTCTCTTTATCAAGATTTTTGAGCTGTAAGTTGTTGGTACCCTAACCAACATCCCTTCCCAAACAGACACTCAGAATAAGACATGCACACACATGCGCCCACACACATGCACACACACACATGCACGCACGTGCATACATACACACACATGTCCCTGGCATGCACTGAATCCATTGCTGATTGACACTCACAGAAGGCAGGGGATAGGACTAAGGTCACAGACCACAGATCAGAGCCAGGATTCACACCCAGAATCCTGAGGGGCAGATTAGTACCTCTCACAGCACCAAGAGCCTATGGATGGAGTGGGAGGCTCTGCAATCTGACCCCGGGCCAGCTGCTGCCATGCTTCTGGCTCCTCCACCACCGTTGTGACAGCAGTGCTTTCTGTATTCCTTTTTCCACACATTCTTCTCATGGTGGATGCTCTTAGTGAAAGGCTCAGCTTCCAAATTAAACTGAATTATCTTGATAAAATTCTGTTCACTTCTATCATCTCATCTTCAATCTCTTTATGCCATGTTCCCTGGCATAAAAATGCTAGACATAAATAATTTTTTAAAAAATCACTGAGGCTGGGGAGATATCTCATTGGTCTAAGCACCTGCCCAGCAAGCACAAAGACCCAAGTTCAATCCCTGGTAACACATGCTGTACTAGGTACCGAAATTTGGCATAGTGGCACACACCTGTAACCCCAGCACTGGAGAAGCTGAGACAGGAGGATCACTATGAGTCTGAGCTGCAGTCTGAACTGCATAGTGAGACCCTGTACCAAATCAGTAAATAGAAAGATTTAAAATAAACCATTTATTTCCGATCGTGGTTTCAGAAGTTAAAGTCCGTGGTCTGTCACCTCTCTTATGCTAGGCCTGAGAGGAGGCAGAAAGGCATGGTAGAGGAAAGGTGCTCACCTATGGCAGCCTTGAGGAAAGATGAAGGGGAAGAGTCAGAGAGGGTGCCAGGACCAGACTTCCACCAGAGGCACCCGGCAGGGAGCTGCTTCCTCCGATTGCTTCCCCCCTGATAGCCTACTCATTTAATGAACTCATCAGGGAATTCATGCATCCATGAGGCCAGAACCTTTGGGGTTCAATCACCTCACTTACCCTCCCCCCAGCATGGCTGCACTGGGGATCAAGCCCTCCATACATGAGTCTTGAGTGGGGCATCTCTATGTAAACCATAACACTTGGGCTCTAGGGCTACCGTGCATATCTGATTTCCTGAAGTTTCCATGCCCTCCACATCCTTGTCCCTTTCACAGCCTTTTTACTCTCTTCAAAAGCCTTTTTCCCTATACTGAAAGCTGGGGGTGGTCCGTTTTATTTCCTCCCCACTACCCAAACACTCTTTGTGCCATAGGCCTTTCTTGAGCCCCATGAAAGGGTCCTCTTCTACCTCTGTGCTATCGTATGCAGTTATCACTGTCTCCCTGCAGAGTCACTGTCCTCTTCTTATCTACACTCAGTACTGGACTGTAAACTTCACTGAGGGTTAAGAGGGAAAGACAAGATTTGTGTCGCATTCATCTCTCTTATCTTTACAACTCTGCAGAATGCCAACACGTAGTAAGTGAACAGAGAAGAATAAAATGATGAAGGAGGGAGTTAGTTTCACTCCTCCTACCTCCTGACACAGTCCATATGCCACAAGTGTTGTCCTCTTTCTCCACTCACCCAACACCTCACATGAAATATTTTTAAGCTCTGGAGAAGTGTGGTCACCAAAAACTGTGCAACAGCTGGCCTAACTGCTAGAGCATTCTCTTCTTGTCATTATAGTATACCAAACCCTGAAGAGCCTACTTCCCTTTATTTGGTACAGGGTCTCACCATGCAGCTCAGACTCATAGTGATCCTCCTGTCTCAGCCTCCCCAGCGCTGGGGTTACAGGTGTACACCACTATGTCAAATCTCGGTGGCTGGCACAACATGTGTTGCCAGGGATTGAACTTGGGTCTTTCTGCTTTCCAGGCAGACACTTAGACCAATAAGCTATCTCCTCAGCCTCAGTGTTCTGTTTCGCTTGGAATTATTTATGTCAACCATTTTTATACCAGGACACGTGGCATAAGGAGGTAGAAGGTAAGATGATAGAAGTGAACATAATTTTGTCAAGATGATTCAGTTTAATTTGGAAGCTGAACCTTTCACCAAGAGCATCCACCATGAGAAGAGTGTGCAGAAAAGAAATTCATACAAAGCACCTGACTTAGGCTCTGACCTCACATTTGCATTAAGCATAATGGATGACTTCCACAGAATTAAGAGCTTTTGAGTCAAAATAAGATTAAAATTTGAGTTATTGTTTGAAAAATTTGTTTTCCCTACTAGGATGTAAGTTCATAAACCAGGGACTGTGTGTAATTTATTCCTGTAACTTTTCCACCTCAAGGCCCAGCAAACTATTTTATTTTTAAAAGTCATCCAAGCCATAAATGGAGAGCACTACTTACAGGTGAGAGTGGAGATGGGAATAGAAGATTCCTGAATATATTTTCACGACACCTGATTGAGACCCACCTTGTAAAATTCAGTTCAATGTGTTAAATTCAGTTCAAGCAAGATTTGCTTGATTCTACAACTCATAAGTCTCTGCATTAAGTGCTGTGGGAAACCACAGACAAATCGGGCAGTGTTCTTGTCTTCATGGATTTTACATTTTCACAAGGATCAAAAGAATCTGTTCATATATAGCTATTATAAAAAATACAGTGTGGTATAAATCAAGAGCAATGTATTAACCAAGTGCCTCATGTCTGGAGAACAGGGAAAAATGTATTTTAGGTGGGGATTTCAGGAGATAGATCATGGAGAAGATGACCTTTCAGCTCAGCCACATGGAATTAGTAAGGGAGTTTGAGCAGGAAGGGGGCTTGAGGAGAGGAAATTTGATTACAGGAAGAAAGTTTATAGTGATTCTGGGAAGCAAAAGTATAGTTGGACTGGCACCTGGAGGATGTGTTGGACAGAACATGGAAACAGAGGACTTGGAGGATGGCAGGGAAAAAGATTGGGAAAATGAAATGAAGAAGGCTTATTCAAAGATAAGTATCATGGATAGGAGTATAGCTCAATGGTAGAACAGTTGGCCTAGCAAGCCCAAGGCCCTGGGTTCAGTCTTCAGCACTGGTAAAGAAGAAGTGCAAGAAGATAGAGAGGGAAATGATGAAAAAGAGAACAAGGAAACATCTAACTGTGCAAAGAAGGAACATTTTAACCAAGGGAGAAACCCCACCTCCTAAAGCCTTGTATCCCATGAGGAATAAGCATTTGAAAAGTCCTCAAGCTTGGGGCATGTTCCAACCTTACATCTTTCAGAAATGGGTTAGCATTCCTTAAAGATGCTCCTCCATTTATGTGTCAGAGTTTTGCAGCTAGACAGCCATGAGGTCATCATACCTCAAAGCTCTTTTGATGGTGTTGACAGGAAGGGTCATTCTTACCATGTGATGAGGTAAAAGCAGGAAAGTGGGGAAAGTGTCACAGCTGAAAAATACATGATGGTTTGGTACATTCATAAACGTGTCCATGTGGTTGTGTGCCATATCCCAGCACAAGCGTGTTATTCCAGATTTCAACAATTAGTACAGCCTGTAGAGCAGGCTGCAGAACTGGGCCTGTGGTTTGTGGGAGCCACCTTGTTTGGACCCACGTGAGCTGGTTATTAGTGTCTCTTGACTGTTGGTGTCTCTTCCTGACTTTGTATTTATTGGAGTTATGTATGTAAGAAACTCACAGTGATGAGGATACTTATGCCAGAAAGTTTGGGTACATGCTGTAGACCTAGAGTTTATTTTCTTCAGAAAACAAATAATTAAACATTGACCAATACAATTCTGGGTGAAAGTGAGAACTAATCAAAGACTAAGCCAAAGGAACGTTTATGGAGAACAAGAACATGACCTAAGTCTAGCATCATGATCTTTTCTTGAATAAAAGATGACCCCAGTGGTATATGTCTCCAAGGATAGGAATGAATACAAAAGGGTTGCTCATTCGAGTCCATTGAGCTCAGCCCCAAAACATTCAGTCAATTGAGCTTAGACTCTCAAGAGCATCGTCATAGCTAATGTTTTATTGGAAAAAAACTTTGTTAAAGTTCTTCACATGAGTGTTATCATATGTAGTTTCTGTTTATTGATTGTAGAAGTATGGAAAAGTCACGTAGTATGTCTGAGCTTCCTTTTTTGTAACAGTGAAAGTGAGGAGAGTAATTTTTCTTTTAAGATGTTTCTGAGGATAAGATGCAAGCCAAATTCTAAACGCTCTTGCCCATTTCTTGTGGTGATGCACTCAACATACAGTGCTTATTCTGACTTTTGTAATCAGTTCTCCAGTTTTTTGTGCCTTCACTTATTAATTTGATAAATATTTCAGAAGATATTTAACTCAGTGATGTGCATCTACATCAGAGTAAGTGGAAAGAAATAAGACAGAGCCTCTTCCACTTAGAAGCTATTTGGAAGAGAAACTTATAATATGGTGGACATGTCCCTACACTAACATTTCATTTAATCCTTGTGTGACTGCTAATTCTATGTAGTGAAAAAATAATCCCTTTAAACCTAGTGCCAGCATTGCCACAAAACTGTCACTTGACCTTGTGCGTGTCACATACCACAAACTTCGGATTCCTTGTCTTCAGTAAAGTGGCAAGTGAAAATGTCCTCTTATTTTAGGAAAGGTCCCCAGACATCATCTTGTCTGACCTAATGAGACTGATGGCCATAGCAATTCAGCCAGTGGCCCAGTGTCACTTAGTGAGTTAGTGACAAGATACAAATTACAAGCCTAAATAATTCCTAGGACATTTTCCAGCTTAAAATTCATTTTTCTATGACCTTTTAAGCACTAATAATTTAAAGCGTAAGTATGATTGAAACAATTTGTAAATGGCATTTATAGCAAATTGAATTTTCCTTCCACAATTGATATGAACTTCAGTCATGTTGGCCCATCATATTCAGTTTATTTTCATGTCTTCAGCAGCCACTTTTCATCTGTAATAGGATATGAAATGAGAATGCAATGTGTGTAGTTGTGCCATGTAGCTGTCTTATATCATCCTAAATATTTCTAATGTTTATAGATTGTTTCTATTACTTGCTGAGTCCTGAGTTGTTAAAGTTTAAGAGGACAAAAAGGACTTTATGAAACTGCAAAGTCCAAGAATTCACAAAGGTAAAGAACATCCCTTCTTTGAAGAAGATGATAAGATTGAGGCTTCGAAATAATATAGTAGATGCTTTGCAGAGGGTAGTACATGCAGGAAGTAGACTGCCAAATAAGCTGAGATGTAATTGTGAGGAGTTAGGTGGATGTGGTGCATACTTGTAATTCTAGCTATTTGGAAGGCTGAGATGGGGGATACCCTGGACAACTTAGTGAGGTCTTTTAAATAATTAATAATAATAATAATAATAATAATAATAATTTTGGAAAGCCATTTTTCTGGCAGACTGAAGATGAGCAACTAAGGTTTAAGAATATGTTTTAGAAAGACCTAAAGCTTGCCTATTTTGTTGATTGCTTCATCTGAAAATGAAACTGCTCCAAACATTTTCCAATCAAAATATCTTCAGTTAATGAGGGAGCAAAAGAAGAAAGGAAGGAAGGAAAGAAGGAAAGAAGGAAGGGAAGGAGGAAGGGAGGGCAGAAAGGAAGGAAGGAGGGGAGGAAAAAAGGAAGGAGGGAAGGAAGGAAGAGGGGAGGAAGAAAGGAAAGAAGGGAGGAAGGAACGAAGGAACGAAGGAAGAAAGGAGGAAAAGGAGGAAGAAAAGTTAGATTTCATTGTCTGAATGGCCATGGTTTGGTGTAGGGTTCTAGTGTCAGCACCATGGCGACCTCTCACAGCACTGAGGACGTTTAGCCTGTTTTTGCAGAATAAGTACTTATTGGGGGACAAGCAACTCCCTCCAGAAAGTTAGTTTATCCCACTCTCTGGGCACCATTAGGCTTTCCTTACCTCCCCATTCCATGGTTCTTAACTTTATTAAAACCTGGATTAAACAAAATTCATCTAAATTAAGTATACTATATAAAAGCTATACCTTGTTATTCAGAGACATGCAAGAGAAAACTTTCAAAACTACTTCCAACAAAACCCATTGGAACAACCACTGCAAACTAAAGTTTATATGTTTATATTTCATAAAATGGCTTAATTAGTCATAAAGGCCCATTTCTTTCATTAGGTTGATCTATTTGAAGTAGGTTCCTTAACTATATACAGCAGATGGGGGAGTGAGACAATGGAGAAAACGTGCAGTTAGGAGTGGAGCTTTGATGAGCTATCAAGAGCTATACGAATCCTCGACTGACAGTTAAAGCATCTACAATTCATTATGGCCTCGTTGTGTACCAAGCACCATGTTGAGACTCTGCATAACCTCCTTGGTCTTTACAACATTTCTAGGTAGTTATGACTGTTCTCATTTTCCATACAAGAAGCTGTGTCTTAATGCCGTTCACTGAAATTCCCAAGGGGCTTCCTCTACTAAGAATCACTACTGAGATCTGAACCCAGAAAGAAGGGTAACTTGTTGCCTTGAGTGAGAGTTGCTTAGGGTTGAGAAGAGAGACATTCTGGTATTTTCCCCTTGGTAGGTATTTGCAGAGCATTCTCTGAGACAAGGCTGTGTCCCTCAGACAAAGAATTTACAGAATCAGTTGACTTGAGAAAATAAGAGAGCCCAGTTGAATCAGGGACAAGGAAAAAATGCAGAACTGAGAAGTGAAACTGTTGAAGCATTTGTGAAGTATAGAGAAATATTTATGCTTCTAGTACTCTATGTTTGGTTCAAATGTTTTATAAAATATAAGTGGATGAGGACTTAGGTCTTTTCAAAATGGAGAATTAATGAGGTCAAAGCATTTCAGATTATCCATCAGAAAGCAACAGGGTTTTCTTACAGTGCATGTTTGCAATACACCATGATCACATTCGTTGGCAGAAGTTGGTACACACACACACAGCACATCTTTTCATGCCTTTCCCTCCTCTTCTCCACACTCTATCTCTTCATCCCCTTCATGTCTGAGAAAGACTTATCTCTTTAACACCAATTACCTGCCTTTCATTTTGGTTTTCTTTATACTTTGACTTTGTCATGTAAGAGTATCCATGTGATATTGAAGCTTGTGTGTCTTATTTCTGGTTATGGCCTAAGATGTATCTGTTTCTTATGAATGACTTAAGTTTATCTTTGTGTGTGTGTGTGTGTGTGTGTGTGTGTGTTACCAGTAATTGAACTCAGGACTTTGTGCTTGCCAGGCAGGCACTTATACTCCTGAGCTATCTCCCCAGCCCAAGTTTATCTTTCTGTGTGACGAAGTGGTATTCTAACATGTACCCATTTTATCTATTCATCTCTTAATGGCCACATAGGCTGCTCTAAGACTTAATTATCACGAATCATGCTGCTGTAACCATGGTGTGCAGGTGTTGCCGTAATTTGAGGTATTCAACACTTTATGGGAAGATGCACAAACAGGGAGTAGCTAGGTCAAATGCAAATTTTTGTGTGAGCTTTTCTGAGGAATCTCCACATTGATTTCAATAGGGGTTGTACAGGTTCACATTCCTAGCAACAATGTAGAGAGTTCCTTTTTCCCACACAGCTAGCAGATGCTAGCATTTGCTATTATTTGATTTCTTGATGTTGAATGTTCATTATTTCTGGGGTGAGATTTCCAACAGTGTTGCTTTAATTGGCATTTCTCAAATGGTCAGTGATGTTAAGTATCTCTTTAGGTATTTATTGTTCATTTGTACCTCTTTTATAATGGGTCTATTCATTTCACTTGTCCATGTTTTGATTAGGTCTTCTGTTTGGGAGAAATATTTTTTCTTCCTGCTTTAATTTTAGATATTAGTCCTCTAACTAAAGAATATCTAACCCATGTTTTTCCCTTGTGTGGTTTGTCCTTTTACTCTGTGGGTTGTTTCTTTTGCTGTGCAGAAGGATTTAAATTTGATCTGATCCTATTTGTAGACTCTCAGTGCTGTTTCGTATGCATGTGGGGTTCTGTTCTAAAACTCCTGGGCTACACCTAGGACTTTAAGAAATTTATCTTTTGTCTTCTAGCAGGTTAAGTGTTTCTGTTTTAACATTTAGTTATTTTATCCATTTTGATTTCAGCTTAGCACATGGTGAAAGATACGGGTCAGATTCAATCTCCTGCATGTTGGAAGCCAGTTTTCTGGCAACAGGATTAACCACTGAAAGATTGAAAAAGACAAGAAGTTAGAAGGGTATACAAAGGAGATGGTGCCAACTTCTCCTTACAGGGAACTTGTCAGCCCCACTGAAGGTCAAGGCAACCTTTGCTTCCAGATTTGAAATTAAGAGGGTATAAGAGATCTAAAGCCTCATACTGCAAAGTTGACACACCACTGAAGATGATCTGCAAGGCATATCAAAAAGGAAAAGATCTCTCACCTTTTAAAACTGGATTTTACTATTCTATGTATAATCGAACAACATTTAAATTGAGCACTGTAATGAATTTCATCCAATGTATTCGCAAATATATTAGGCCCTTTAAAATGTGTCCCCCTGCTTAAGAAATAAATCTAGGAAGCTTCTCAATGTATTTGTGGGACCTAATAATAAGTAAATTATCAACAGATTCAGAAGTGTGGAAGAGAAAATGATGGTGAAAGCCATTAGGTTGGGTTTGGAAGCTGTTGGCT